>OAMK01000029.1:72958-103695 GCA_900205225.1 Saxicola maurus maurus | reverse complement strand
AAGAAAGCTGGCTCTTTAGGGAGCTGGTTGTTATGACCATCCTGCTTTTCTTCAAGAAGAAATTAAACACTGAAGTGAGATATTGTGGNTCTCTATCCAGAGCTGCTGGAATTAAATGGTGGATACTTTAGTCTCCTGCAAAGAGCTGCTTCTTGCACTATCACCAACTCAATATAGACAGAGAGCTGTTGATAAGACATAAGGATTTGTTTGCTTTACTAGACTCAAGCTTTTTTTTTTTTTTAATGTAACAATTTTGTGTCAGTAAGTTGTGGCAAAGAGACACTGAGTAGCTCCTTTTCGACACTGGAAGCAAACAAATAACAATATCTGCTGTATCTGCAGAGTGAAAATGACAGTTGAGTAACTCTGGTGCAGGTTCCTTGGGGAAAAGCCTGTCTCCATCGAAGCCACGAGGAATGCTGCTGCTGCTGCCTGGGTGTTGAGAATCATCTGTAAATGGGTGGGAAAGGAGGGGAGCCTGTGGGCTTGCTGGGGAGAGGGGAGACTCCTGCAGAAGGCAGAAGCATCCAGAAATGTGCCATGAAAACCAGCAGGAGGTGGATGTCTCAACTGAATGTGGTGCTGTGGACAGAGTTTGGCTCTCAGCTAAAGGAAAGATCAATGTGACCACAGCTGGAGGAAGATTTTTGTGTCAGCAAGACAGTCTTGATCCCATCCTGTGCTGCCAGGTGGTGGTGAGGNTCCACAGGGCTGTACCAGGGACCAGCCAAGCAAAAATCTGGAAAGGTGAATACAGGGCATCCCCANCCTGCTTTGGGATACCCCCTACAAACACATTTAACACCTGAAACACCCACTGGGGTTTCAAGCAGGTTGGTAGCTGGATGCTCTGAAAGCAGCTGGGTCACTGTGCACTTCTTGGGCAGAGGTATTGGTGAGAAAAATGCTGCTTTGGGACCACCTGGCATTTGCTGAGGGTCTGTCCCTCCTGGCTGGTGCTCATGGCCATGGGAAGAAGCATCAGCCACATCAGAGATAAAGCCAGGGAACTCAAGAGTGGCAGGCTGAAAAATCATAAAGAAATAACTTGCTAAACCTCTGCTTTCATTTGTAAAGACAGGTGAGTACAAGTGTAATAGAGCTTTACCTGCCCCTCTTGCTCCCAGTAAATATCAGTGGCTTATGTGGAGGAAGGTTTAAGAAGTTGTGAGATTTTGTTTGTTTGCTTTGAATAGCGGCTGCAAATCAAATAATATCAATAGGTGATGGCAGCCAGGAAACCCTGAAAGAAATATAGTCCACAAGCCTGAGGTGCATGTTTGCTCTGGGCAAAGCCACACAATATATCTAAAGGGCATTCCAAAGCCTTGGGAAATAGCTGGCAAATTGTAAAATAACTTTTGTGTGGAGAGTGACTGAAAAAACAGTGAGTGATGCAGGCAATGCTGACCAAGAGCAGCCTCTGGTGATGGGCTGTGACTGCTCTGTGACCAGGAGAGATGTGTCCCCNATGCAGGTTTCCTTCTTGCCATCATCTCCCACATTGTGGCAACACAATCTGGAATTTCCCTCAAAATACATGTAGATATATGTATACATATATATGAAAAAAAATCAAATTATATTAGTACTTGTATTTTTGACATTTGTGTGACATATAGTAAATTTTTGAAGTTCCTCCTCTGTGGCAGATTTTCAGATTTCTGCTTTTTTGTTTCTGATAGTCCACAGTGGAGCAGAATATTTTCCATCATGTTTGACTTTTCTTCACAGGAAAACTATGAAATATTTTCATTTGGAAAAAATCAGTCTGAAATGGTGAGGTTAATAAACCATAACTCCAAATTAATTGCAGACAAAGGATGTGTTCCCTTTCTTCTCTTTCTGTTCTAGAAACAGAAGGAAACTTTTTAATTGCCAGCCACTTCCATGCTCAGGGGCTGGATTTCAGAGGAAAAGCTCAGGTAAGAATTTCTGCAGCTCTCAGTGCCATCACTTCCCCATATTATGGTTTACCACACATTGAGAGACAGTTTATGTAGAGAAGGAAAGGCAGATGCTGGGAAAGGGAATTTCTTTCCAAGCTCTTAATGGATGTGTTCAAAATAACAATAGAATCCAACTGATCTGACAACACTGAAAAATTCCTTTTGGGGGATGCACGTTTCAGGTGAACAAACATATTAATAGATATTTGTAGCTAAGGAACACCTGACTGTTTATTAAAGATAAAAGTTCCTGCCTTATTTCACCAATGATTTAAAGATTTTACTTCAATTATTCTGCCTGCTGATTACAAAATTTTTCCTCTTAAGGATACTCAGAGGCAGAAATTTGTTGTGAATGTGACAGTGATCACTACATTAAAATGCTTGAACCATGAGTGCTCCTCTGCTAGATAAAACATAATAACTGTATTAAAAAATCTTGATAGATAATAAATAAAGCTATTTTTTGAGATTTCAGAAGCAGAGGAACCTCCTACTGAACTGAGATGATAAGGAAGCCCATTGTACAAACACCACATACTCATAATGGCCAGGTCTTGAACAAGTCACAATGAATTGATAGAGATAAATGAACCATTGTGCAAAATGAATGTAATTACAGAAATTTTGGCCCAGGAAGAGGCAAGAGGCTGAGCACCTGCTGAAAAGAATATGACATTTAATACATGTTATTTGTCCTGAATAACAGGCAGATCTGGGAAAAAAACCCTCCTCCTACAATCTGAAGGTGTCATCTTTGTGATGCATCTGAATTTCATTTGTCTGGGAACAAGGTCACTTGTCATCCTGGTCTTCTGTGGAGCAAAGCAACAAACTATTGACAAACCAAGGGCCAACACTCAGTTCCAGAGCAAACAATTATTTATTCATGCTCGAATCTCTTATCTTGCCTCACATTTCTATTTTTAACTTGTGGTTTAGAAGGGAGGAATTGATTATGTGAGGCTTTCTTGTAGTTTGTGTATCCCCTGAATAATGTGCAGGATAATGAGCTGCACACAGCTCACAGGAGGATGCAGAGACAGGCAGAGAAGCATTTTGTGTGGGGCCAGAAAAAGTGATCAAATAGGTGAAAACAAAGGGTCCCTGAGAAGACTGTGAGCAGTCTGAGGAACTCCCTGGCAGGTTACAGCAGGTTTTGGAGAACTGTCACAGCAGATGGGATGGACAGCACTACCTTCAGTGCTCCACAACCAGAGCAGATGAAGGAACTTTTTGTTTTCAGGGACAATGCANGTGTGGCCAACTGAAGTAAACGAGCCAAGAAGTGTCCAGCAGNAGAGCTGTACTTCAAAATGTTCCAATCTCCAAGAATCACTGCCTGGCATCTCTCATCAGTGTGAAAATTGCTCTTGGATAATGTGGTGGACACAAAAAGGACAGGAAACATCACATGGATAAAAAGCAAAGGGCAGCTGTACAGGCCAGGTGAAGTCAGTGCACCTGCTTTGCAAAATGCAGCCTCATCTATTGAATGTGCCAGCTGGAAAAACAGCAGAGCCAAATTGTGTCAATAGCTCCATTATATTTGACCAAGACTCCTCCTCACTCATTCTGGCTCAGCCCTAGAGCCAGGAAGGCTGAAAATCTGAATACAGAAATAATTTACTATTGCTGTGCCACAACAGAATTCAAAACCTCATAAATTTCCTCAAGTTATCTCTAAGTTAATGATGATGCCTTTAAGGGCTTCTGAGCAATCAATAAAAAGAAAATTATAATTATTGTTATTGATTGGTCTATTTTGCTCTCATTCCTCAGAATGAAAAAGTGAAATCAAAGCAAAAGGGTCTTTCTTAGCTCCTAATCTCACTCGAGCATACAGTCACAAACATAGCTCTCCTAAATAGAAGCAGCAAAAACAAACTCACAGGTTTTGATTTTAGAAGGCACTGGGCTCTATTCAGATGGAAATGTGATTTCCATGGTTTGCCCCTCTGAGAGCTGGAGCTGTTGCTGCTCCCCAGCCACGACACTGGCTGATTACCACTCGCCAGCCACNCGTTTTTCCAGACTGCTCCCCTGGATAATGCTGAATTTTGGCCACATTTTCCTGCACCTCCTCACTGCAGNGCTGTATGTGGGTGATATTATGCTGGGGAAAGTGCCACCACTCCCTTGCTGCCAGTGCTTCCAGGCTGCAGCAGAGGCTGGGGAGCAGATAAGGGGGCTGAGAGCAGGCAGCTCAGCACTGCCAAATTCCAGGTCCCTGTGTGTCCTGGCTGTGATTTAGCTCCTAATGGATGCAGGGTGACCAGGCAATTTTTCCTGCTATTGTTTTGCTACTATTCATTGCTGTTATTCATCCCATTCAGTGGCACAACGGTGGCTGCAGCTCTTCACGTGTTTATAATGGGCTTTTCTGTCAGGCTCTGACATTTAGGATGGATGGCTGGGCTCCCTCTTGCCTTTGCAGTAAGGCTTTATTTGTTACAGTGCTGCACTAATGTACACAGACATGCTCCACTTCCCAGCTACTGCACAAGCCTGGAAGGATCTCTCCACTATCCTACCAAAATTTAGGTTTTCCTTGACCCTGTCCTTCGTCCCCTTGTGGGCTGCCTGCTGTGTGAAACTGGGAGAGAGCTGATGTGAAACAGGCTCGAGCACATAGCAGCTCCTGCTGTGGGTGCAAAAAGTTCCTCTCATGCTTTATAGCACTCTGGATGGATTTAAAAAATATTGAAATAAAAGGTCATGAGGTAGAAATAGCCAGCAGCCTGCCTGGCCACTGTGATAAGATAAAGCTGTGCACTCCCAACCGTGGAACNGCGACATTAAGCCTAATAGATTTCCAAATTCCAAATTTATCAGCAATCCTCACTGTTCACTTCTTTAGCTTTCTAAAAGCACAGATTCTGTGCTATAGTCATGGTATCTTCAAACCTAAAATACATCAGTGCCCTCCTGGATTGTATCAGCATTTTCCCTGGCCATGATGTGTTCCAGGGAATCTCACACTCCTGGCTGTGTGTCCAGCACCTGGCAGAGGTCTGGTCACACCTATTCACACCATGAAACAGCANCACTTTCAAAAACCTCCAGATAAACATATCAGCTATTTTTATTTAGTTCAGTTCAGTTCCCAGTTCTAACAGGCACTGATTTTCCTTTCCTGTTTGGGGTCATTTCTGCTTTGGTTGCTCCACAGATCTCTGCTTATTCACCAGGAGTAGTGGGCCCATCAATAAAAATAGCAAGGTTTCAGGGACCTATAAGGCCTTCAGCTATAAGCTGCTTTTTGATGTAAAAGAAAATGCAGCTCAGCTGGTACCAGCTGAGTCTTCACCACATTTACAGCTGCTACCTGTGCAACCTTTTAGGATGTAATTACCACAACAAGGGAAAACATCTCCATAATTATATATATGTAAAGCCAAACACCTTTCTGTGGCCATCCAGCCAGGGCTGCAGGTACAGATCTGCACCTTCCCAGGGGACACAGGGGATTCAGGGAGGCACAGGGATAANCAGGAGACAATTGTTGCCCCATATGGTGCATATTATAGGCAGCTGTGCTTTGATCAGGATCAGCTGTGCAGAAGGCAAATCTACTGATTTCTTCTCATTTACACTGAATTAACTTTGATCACAGTGTAGGTTTGTGTGTCTTAAAGCTTCTGCTGTCTTAAAAATGTGCTGAGAAGGCCAGAGAGAGAGGAAATGAGCAGAAANGAGCTCTGTCCCTCCGTGGCTGATGGGGCTGTGGGAGGGTTTCCCATGCAGGGATGGGTTGGAATGGGATGGGGATTTCTTCCACCATGGTTGATGTGGTGTTTCTTACAGGAGGTGTAGCAGGGGCACTTTCTGTTCTTCAGAAAGAAAATCAAAGAAAATCAGATNGCCAGGTGGAGTGTTCTCAATGGGAACCACTCTCCTCCTCAGACACTGACAATGCAGTGCAGTTTCTTCTCACCAGATGAGATGAGTCCTAACAATTTTTTATTTCCATGGAGCCATTTCCATGCTGAGCTTTTCATTCTACTCTTCCACCTCCTTCTTGCCTGATAACAGCCAGAGCATGCTTTTAGACTGTAAAATAAAGTTANACCTTTTAGTGAAATATGTGGTTTAAAAAATAGCATTACTGAACTGAAGGAGGAAGCAACCAGATCTCAATTCTTTTGCTAGGGAATAATTCAACTGAAAATGTTGTCTGTGCATCTCCATCCCAAGGTGATTACAGGCAGACAGGCACTATTTCAGGTTTTCTTCCACCTTTCTGTTGTCAAAACAAGACTCAGTTTTGCATTCTTAGTTGGTAATTGGCTAATAACTGTAATTTTCATCCTGAGAAGATAGGCCAGAAAGCAGTGTTCAGAAAAACCCTACAATATGACAATTGATCAATTCTTCATTAGACTTGATGCATTCAGGTTACCACAGTCATTTCTTTTGCAATTCTAGCTAAAAATAAAAACAATTGGCAAAAATCTAGTCAAGCAATTTCAGATTGGAAAGCCATAACACAAATTAATGCACAAAGAAACAGCAGGCAATCAATTTATCATTTGCTACTTTATTCTTCAGCAATTTGCAGTCATTGCTGAGTTGCTTTTGAAACTTGTAAAATTTGATTATGTGAAACCTGGTGAGTGTCAGGCTTTGGTCATTTCTGTGTTGTGCTTTATGAGTTGTTTTATGACAAAAGGATGAAGCCTCAAGCTGCACCAGGGGAGGTTCANGTTGGAAATCAGAAAAATTTATTCACTGGAAAGGTTGTTAAGCATTGGAATGGACTTCCCAGGGAAGGGGTGGAGTCACCATCCCTGGAGGAGTTCAGGGATTGACTGGATGTGGCACTNAGTGCTCTGGTCTAGCTGAAAAGGTGGTGCTTGGCCAGAGGTTGGACTCAATCATCTTAGAGGTTTTTGCCAGCCTTAATGGTGCTGTGGTTCTGTGATTCTATGCTAGGAGCTGGTTGGAGAACAGAGGGTTTCCATGGGTACACATCTGCTGATGCCCTGCACAAGCACACAGAGCTAAATCTCAGCCTGGAAGTCTGGCAGCAATATTTCTGTAGTTTTCCACTATTCACCCAGTTCAGAGAAGGTTTAGTTGCCCCTAAACCCTCAAATGCCACTTTAAAAGGCTCAGTGTGGACATTCAGCTGCAAACAGTGCAGGAGCAGCTGTGGTTCCATGTGCAGGAGANGTGCTGCCTCCCCACTGCACCCTCAGTGTGGTGGGGGAGCACAGAAATGTGNTGATGGTTTTAACCCTTTTTATCAAACCCTGGGCTTTGATAACTGCCCTGCCAGCCCCTGAACAAGGAAGGGTTTGCCTGGGGCAGGCTGAGGAGTGCTGGCTGTGTGCTGCCCTGCAGCCCTTACACCTTTTTCACTTTTACCCACAGGAGACTTCCAGAACACCTTCTCTTTTATTATCCCCCACAATGCTCATCTTTGCATTCAGATGGGGACCCCATTCACCCTCTTCACCCTGCTGAGAGCTGAGCTGTATAAATGCTCTGAGAGGCACTGGGTGTGTTTGGAGCACAGGCCCACAGAAGGCAGAGGAGCAGGTGAGAGGAGCAGGGTGACCTGGGGACACTTTCTGCTGGGTTTGAGTTTCATGGGCAGATTTGGAGCTGGCTGATTTCCCCTGACTTCAGACCANGACTTCCATGTGCTGGGGCAATGGCCAGAGCATTTGGCTTTCCTGGCAGACCCCCTCCCACTGAATCCACTCTCTTTTCTGCAATTTTGTTAACTATTCAGTATCAATAAGAACCCTCTAACTTTGCCAATTTCCAGAGCTGTTTCCCTTTGAATTTTCCTTTGCAATGATGCATACTCAATTCTGTTTATAAAATGCATAATTTCTTGAAGAAAACCTAGAGGTCTAATCCCAGAATGTTCTGCTGCCTCCTTGCTGGACTTTCATATTATTTAAACAAGCTTACCCTTTTGCCATGAGCTGCAGCTCTCTGTGGTGATCTCTCAACTCTCCCTCCATGATCCTTGTAGGTCCCTTCCACTTCAGGCTACTCCAGGATTCTATTTTTAACCCACAAAGGCTTTAAAATGTGGTGTGGAAGAAAATCCAGGGTCCAAATTTACTGTGAAGTTCTTTGTTAGATATTCCTTAGCCTCTCATTCCTCCTCTGTCATGCCACAGTGGCACTGTGGGCTAAAGTCAAGTTCCATTTCATCCTTTCTATTATTTGCTGAAATAAATGTCTGGTGCAAAGCAAGGCACTCAAATCTAGGTTATTCCCTTACAGAACATGTAGATTCAGCAGCATAGCTTGATATTAATAACATCTGAATGGCTAAATCCCTGCAAAGTGGGGTAAAAATTTGCTCCTAGGGATCCAGCAAACACAGTTAAACCCCTGAATTATCTAAATTCTAAAATAGCCTTCCAGCAGCACCACAGGGCCAGGATACACTCATGGGTTATTTTGCTGTATCTGGAATTTTGAGGCTATTCCAGAGACATGAAGGCACAAAGAAAAGCAGAGTTGGACAAACATGTAAAGGCTTGAGGTATAAAAGGATTAAGAGATGCTAATGTTCTACATTTTTCTGCTGCAATAATATAAGTACAGACAGCACCCAGAGCAAAGCAGAAAGTGAAAGATTGCATGTAGGAGGGACAGAAAGTCATGGCTATCATGGTGTGCTGCTGTAAATTTTGGAAAAAGGCAACTGTTGAACAGATGTTACCAGCACACAGAAGATTTAGTGTGCAGATGATTTGCAATTCACTGGTCTGCTGAGGAAAAGTTACTTTTTTTCAATCTNAAATAAAATCTTTCCATTTTCCCAGAGAAATAAAATCTTTAAAGTCACAAAGAATGATTGATAATATTGAAATTCAAGCGAAACTCCTCTTCAACCTAAAATTAAACATCTTGGAAGCANGAGGCATTGAGGCATTTCATTTGCAAAGACATTGGAAGGAAAAAAAAATAAACTTTCAGAAAAATATAGCTCTTTTTCTCTAGGCTAAATAGCTTGTCAGATCCAAAATGAAATTATGGTAGATCTTGCTGATGTGGGGAAAAGTGTCACTGATGTCACTTTAACCCCCTGTTAACCCAAAACTCTCTCAAGTGTGCTCACAGTGTTGGGTTTGCTCCAAGGAGCATTAAATGTTTTTGCTTTCCTTATCTCCATTTCCTTCATTCACATCAACTGTTTTGTAGGATGAGCTCTTTATTTGTTTTTTTCTTTAATTTTAATTTTTTTTTTTAAATTCTGGCTGTGAAACAGCCAGATCCAAAATGCAAATCACCTCAAGCAAGGATGTCTAATTCTGATTTATCTCCCATACAGTAATGATTAAGGACCTAAATGAATATCTCCCCTAGATACACCTGCAAGATTTTTACATATTTCTTCAGCAGCATGACAGGACAGTCTTCATCCATCCTGAGAGACAGCTGTCCTTGCTACAGGTTTGGACCTTTTGGGTTCAATTCTTCATGGTCACAATGAAAATTTGTTGATGTTGCCATTGGGGTCCCAGTNAATTTCTGTGTTTCTCTCCAGCTCATTTCTTGGTGTTTGTTGCCTATTCATTATGACTCCTGACTGCAGAGAGCACATCAAAGTGGAATTTTTCTCTTTAATCAGGGACCCAAAACCATTATCACTCTGATCATAAGGTTNCAGTCTCCATATTTTCTTCTCAGACCTATTCTTGGAATGTGTCCCATTATTTAAAATCCTCTTCTAAGATAGGAAAAATTACCTTTTCTCTTTCAAGGCAAACCTTTCCTTAGGAGATAGACTTTGTGGGTATATGCCAAGAACGACATAGATTTTTATACAGATTGAATCTTATTTGCAATAATGATTTGCAGTATTTTTGCATCACCAAAGTCCTTTCCAGGGTTTCTTACAACAGCAGGTTATTTTGGCTGTGATTACATGAGAAATGACAGTCCAGCTTTTTGCAAAATCCTCTGCAAATAGTAATTAAGCTAAATCTCCCTTCCCCTGAGAGTGGGATGTAAAGAACTGACAAGTGATCATATGAGTGTGCACATGGAATATGCAGAAGAGACTGTTTTTCACCCTTTTAAAAGATAGGTGTGTATTAACTGTATAATAACTAAATAACTGTATAATAACTAAATAACTTATAACTGTATAAGAACTTATAATAACTAAAATAAGAGTTGATGTTTTCCTGCCAGATCAAGCAGAAGTTGGACCTGTTAACAAACAATGTCAGGATTAAAAAGAATAAACAGACCAATTAATCACTTCTTCTGGCCCAAGTAAAATTAACACTACAGCTGAGTTAGCACCTCTTACAATGAGAGGGGGGGAAAAATCCCTGTCTGCAAGGCAAAACCTTGCTGGAAGGAGACAGAGAGGGATGCTCTGGGGACAGACTGCCTGTCCCTGCTGTGTGAGGTCCAAGGAACCAAGGACACTGCAATGGAAGGTCAAAGCAAACAGGGCAGGAAAGGACTGGTGAAGGTCATTCCATCCCCCAGGATTGCACAGCCCCATTTGTCTCCCTGAGATAACCTCTGTGAGCTTTAGGGATGCTGAATTGCTGGGTGCTCTTAGCAGAGAGAGCTGTTCTGGTGCAGGATTTATCTCTCTGAGCAGCCCCCAGAAATTCCCTAAAACACAAATTCACTTGCTCAGCTCCTCCAGTGCTGCCCTGGGGGAATTTCTGCAGGTCCCTCTGAGGAGAGGACTCCAAGCAGTTCCCTGATGCTCAGCAGCAAGGGGGGCTTGTTCACACCCTTGNCTGCTTAGGGCCTGGCATGGATTTTCTGTGCTTGTTTTACTCTCTCCCTGCTAACAACTTGCCCCTGAATATTTGGATTCAGTAGCAAGTAAATAGAGTGAGATACTATATGTTAATTCCAGCATGCTTTTCTGGCTGATAAAAGTGAAAAGCATAAGCTCTTGGGGAGATTATTGCATATAAGTAGGCTAAGGCAATGGCATGGAGAAGCTAGCCAAGCAGTAGCTTCACCATTAAGATTTTATCTAAATGATCCAATGTTATGAAGGAAGAAAAAAGCAGCAGAAGGCTGGGGAGTAAGATCAAACTACCTAAAAATCTGATTTCTGGTCATGCAGAGGTTTGGAATGTTGAGGTTTTTTGGTATGTTTGAGATGCTCAGGCTGTGGTGGTGCATCAGAACAGTTAATCTCTTGCTGGGGTCACTGTGTACATTTTGCTGGAGCAAACAAACCTTAGTGGCAAGGGAAAGGATGTTGTTCCCCAGCCCAGTTGTTCTCCTGACACTTCCCACTGTGAAATACACTCCAATTTCCCAACAGAAGGAAACCGGAATGATGAAGAATAATATGGACTGAAAATGGATGACAGTGTTTAAAAAATGTTAGCTAGTATTGATGTTCTGGAGGAAGAAAATGCCTGCAGGAGTGGTGGCCCTGGAGGAGGGGGTGATGGATGGGGCTGAGTCCCACTGGGTGAGTCCCTCCAGCCCTGCCAGGGTGAGCATCACTCCTGGGCTCCTGCTCTCTGGGTGCCTGACTGACCACCCTGTATGCAGAAATACCAGGCACTTAAAGCTCAGCTGCCTCTGAAATCTTGATGTTGGAGCTGGCTGTGAGCTTTGTGATGAAAATCTTTTTTTTATTATTTTTTTTTTTTTCTGTTGGAAACTGTTGACTCTCCACGGCTGAGACTTTCACAGAGTGTGTTCACCATTGAAGTTCTTGTTGTGTGATTTTAGTGCAGAATTGCTGGAGGGGAAAAAGGGAGAAAAGAAAAGGGAGAAAGCTCTGCCCTTTGGCATAATCAAAGCACATGAGAAACCACAAAATGAGGGGCTTGGGCTCTGCTCTGGGTCTGCCTGAGCAAAACTTCCCAAATTAATGTCACTGTCTCCTGGGCTGATAGCTACCAGGGGGTTGTGGCTGTGGGGAAAGGGGAGGAGAAGAGGATCTTTATCCCTTTCCTTCTCTTTCTATGTGCTTTTAGTAAACATTTCAAAAGAGTTTGTTTCATTTCAGTATGAAAGAGTGAAAAAAAGAAAGNCTCTGTGCTCTTCATGAAAAGGAAGAGCAGCTTGTGCCTGGCTCTGCTTTGGGCAGCTCTGGGTTCAGGGATCAGCCCTCTGGACCCCAGAGGATGGGACACACTCAGCCCCATTTCCCACTCTGAGCCATTACCTTGCTGTGCTGGAGATGCTGGTGAGGGCAGGTGCCCCACTCCCCACACCTGCCTCTTACCAGGATGCTGTGAGGAAAGAGAATGGCTCTGAATAACCCACACCAGCTTTTTCCTCAGTTCCCTGTTTTCTGAGGGGGTTTTGTGTTGCTGAGCCATGCCCCTTTGGGGTTTGCCTGCTCCCTTTTCCAGGTGAGGGGAGTTTTGTGAACAATGATGTGCCAGACAAGGTCCCACCATTTAAACCCCTCCAGCCTGGGCCAACTGCTGCCTCTCTGCTCCACATGAAGGAGAATAATCACAGCCCCTTCCAGGGCTCCCTTCTCCAGGCTCAGCCTNTTTCCTCTCCACTTTCCTTTCAGGTCACATTTCCAGGTCCCTTGTTAGCATTGCAGCTTGCTTTCTGAACTGCCTCTAATTTGTCCAGCTTTATTTCAGTAGGATGATCAAAATNAGTCACAGTGGTCCAGCTGTGGCCTCTCAGATCCATGGGCACAGGTCTAATGAGTTGCTGTGTTTTATGGTGCACTATGCTCAGTAACAAATTCTAGTCTTAATTTTTCCTAATAACTCTGCAAGTTGCAAATCATTAGGAACCTGCATGGAAGGCAGTCTGGCTGGTTTGTAGCATCTCAAGCCATCTTATTTTTCACTTTTTCTTGTTAAGCACTGAATTTTTGCCTCTGTTTTTGCCCTCTGGATGTCAGAAGTTCTGTGTTCATTTTTGAAGGCAACTCTTGTTTCTAATGATTTGGTTTTTACTTATGGTGGTGTATACCCATTTTTAGCTCTCTCTCTCTTTTTTTGTGCCTTGTGTTCTTATTAAGGTCTTGAAAGAAACTGCTAAATATCTGGTTGTAATGAAATATCTCTGAGAAAAATGAAGCAAAAAAAGATTTTGAATTCACTTATATTCTCTTTATATTACCTGCTCTTCCCTGTTAATGGGTCTGCACTACTTTTCTTTGCTTTTAACATTGATATTATTTTGTCTTCACCCTACAAAGGCTAGGACAGTCAATTAATGAATGCAAATTAGGTACCCAGTTAGTATAATAAAGAAGAAAAAAAACTTGTCTGGACATAAATGTTATTTCCAAGATGGGTTTTGCTGCTTTGAGCAATGGATGCATTAAAGGCAGGTGCTCACAGTAAGAGTGACATGAAACACTGGCTCAGTGCTCTGTCCTGGGAGTTCTGACTGCACCTACACCCTTCCACAGAGGGAACTAATCAAAGTGGGCTGTGTTGAGGTGACCAAGGTTTCCTACAGTAAGGCTGTTCTTACCTGGTGACCTGCAGCAAAATTAAGACCTTATTTTCTGCTGAAGAGGTGTGAACCACCAGAGTGAGTCCAGACTTGACCTTGCTTTCCTCTCAAATACTTTTTTTTCTCCTTGTATTTTTTTTTTTTTTAATTCTCTTGTCCAATCTGGCTGCTGGGGATTTTACTCACAGGCTGCCATCTGACCTTTCTGCCCATGACTGCAAAATTAATTAACCATGGCTCTCTCCATGCATGTTCACTGAACAGACTGTCCATTCCAGCACTGGTTAGCACAGAGCTCCCATCAATATTAACAGGAAATATCTGAACACTGCACTCTGCCTGCTGTACAAATCAGCTCACTCTACATCCTCTCCATGTCCTATATGTGCAGCCTCTTGTCTTCTGTGTCCTTTTGACTCAGTTTTAGTTTGCCCTCTACTTTCCCCTCCATTACTGTGTCATACATGGGCAGTTGGCTGTGTGACTTAATCATATTGGTCTCCTCCTGCTGTTTTACCTCAATCATCTCCAACCTTTCTCCACTGAACTGACAAAGGTACTTTCTCCTGTGCCATGAAAAACATGAGCTAAACCAATATGACAGAGCTGGAGTTCTGCATGCATAATTTCAATAACATCCCGTGTACCAGTCACCGGGCTGAGCTCTTTTTAATGAAATCACCCTTGTTATCAGCCTGTTTTCATTCAGTTCTCACAGAAGGATTGCTCACAGCATGAGTCATGCCAGGCATTTCAGTGTCTCAGGAAAACAGTAAAGATAATAAAAAGGGGTAAAAGCATAAAAACATTTGGAAATACAACAGTTAGGAGCAGTAAGGCTGCTGATAATTTTCAGCCATTTTGCAGAACATTAAGNAAAAGAAAACCCAATCAAATGCCAAAAGTGACATTTTATTAATTTTTAAAATTTATTTATCCCTGGGCTTACTTACATCATTGTGCAACTTTGAAGTTCCATGTTTTTTTTCATTTTAAGGTCTTCTGCTCTCAGAACTTTCCTGTCCACAGAAGAATAGGAAGCTCAGCAGGGCAGGAGAAGACACACATTTAATGATTGAGGCTGGGCTGAGCCCCTGCCATGGCTCATGGGGTGGTGCAGAGGTGAGGGAAATGAGCAATCCTGCTGCCATCCTCGGGGTGAGCTGTCTGACCCCAACCCCTCCTGTCTGAGCAAGGAAGGGATCACACCACACACACAAACCTGCACTCAGATCCTCTTTGTTTTGTTTGTTTTCATGTACATTTTCCCCCAAAAAGTACTTTTTTTTTCCTTCTTTGCAAAGTCAGTTGGTGATATCTACATCATTATGAAGCTTTCCTGGCACTGCATCTGCTGATTGATGGTTGTGAAAATGCAACATATTTCATTTTCCTTTCCTAGACGTGAAGCCAGCTGCTAATGGTTTTCCCAGGGTGAAGCTGGCAGCTGCAGGATCAGGTCTCCAGGCTCTGGAATGTACATTTGCAGGAAGCCACCTGGGTTTTTGGCTGTTTCATTAGTGGTCATTACTGCCTGNAGAAAAGGATCTAAGCAAAGTGGGTGCTGAGCCTGGCTGCAAATTCTGGGTTTTGATTTGGGAACCACAGTCATTAGTGTGGGGTGGGAGTGATCTCAGTGATCTCAGAATCTTCCTGTCTCCAATTAAAACTTCTTCCTGAAACCATATCAAGTCCCTGTTTTAACAGTTCACATTTATTTACTTTTATTCATCTGCCTCTTCAAGTCAAATATAGAAACTAATGCATAAGCAGCACCCTTTTAATGTTAATTGTGAGTGCTTGCTGAGGGCTGAAGTGTGAATGCCAGAGCATCATTAAGATGAAACTGCAGCTCTCTGCAGACACCAGACAGCCATAAGTAATCTCCTTCAGTTCTTGGATAAAATGATTATCTAAGTCACTCTAGAAAAAGGTGTTTTATTTCAACATGTCTATATTTTGTCTGCTTTTCCTGTATTTTGCAGCAAGGGACAAGGGACTGTGGTGGCCTCCAAGGCCACCTGGGCTATGGGATTGTTGTTCTGCTGCTTCAAGCCCCAGGTAGCACCTCCTGCTGTCAAAAAAACCCTTTTTGGCAATGAAGGAAAGGGTGGGGTTGGTCCCTCCCAGACCAACCAAAGGTGGAGCAGGCAAACCTCACAGGCTTTGGTGGCACTGGCTGCTGCTCCCTGAGCTTTNAACAAGGCAGGCAGGAATTCTTATCTCTCCCAGAGAAAGATAGACCCACCAGGATGCCTGGGGGAAAAAAAAATAAAATAAAGCAGAGCAGTGAGGAGATTCCCCATCAGTTTTGTAAGCTGCTGTCAGGCAGGGAGCAGGAGGACCTGCATTTGCATTTGGTGGAGTGTTTCACAGCCACTTAGATGGGAAAGAACAAAGCAGGAATGATTGCTTGTGCTGCAGTTTCTGAGAGCAGCAAGAGGATTTCATAATCACACAAAATCACACAAGCACANATTTTGCATTGTTGGCCCCTGACAGAAAACTGACCTTGACATACACTTGAACANTCTTAAATGGGAGAAATAGGTTCTATAAGCAGAGATGCTGTAAATCAGAACCTTGCTTCCAGGTAGGAATGCCCTGTTTGCTTGATTTCTAATCTAAATGATCAAGAAACAGCATTCATAATTGTTGAGTGGTTGAAAAGTGGGCCCAGAGTGCACATCCTTTTCTCCTCTGAGGCTCCTGGGTTGAATTCCCTCTCAGTGAGTGCCACAGAGGCTTTAGATAAGGAACCTGTGAAGAATAGCTGAACAGTGAAAGCTGTTATCCTTAAAGACTGATATTTACTGGATTCCTGCTTTTTTGCCTTTCTAGCTGAGTCACAGAATTTCCTTTGTTGCTGCACATTCATTTTCCTCCTTCCTCCAGCAAACACCACTGAATTGAGCAGGCACATGTCTCATACACAGTTACCTGGAATCATCTCCAAAAACCCTTTTAAGTCCTGTTCACATACAAATGAGCCTTGAACACTTCCAGGGCAGAGCAGTACATTAGCAAGCCTGAGAATTAGCAATAGAACTGGGTCAATAAAAAAGGGATATACTGTCTGATCACAAGGTTCCACTGCAGTGTGAAAAGCTGCTCAGTGCTGGCAATGCAGTAGAGCAACAGTTAAACAGTGCCACTGCACAGAGCTCATTTGGATCCCTGCCTGCTTGTTCTGATTTGCACAAGCAGTGGGAGAGGCTGTTAGGATAATCAGGAGAATGAGGAGCTTGCTTTTAAAGTATAGGTTGAAATTAATTTGCCTAGCTTAGCAAAAGGGAGCATGAGGATGCATTGTGTGTTGCTGAGATGTGCATAGCAGGGAGGGGAACTTGGGGTAAGGGAGGATGTTGTGCAAACATCTGCTTTAAGAGCAACATCTGTGAACATATTTGAGGTGGAAAATAGGGAATTTCTTTCTTTGGAAAGGTAAAGATCTTTTTTCCAAGATGGATTTGTCCCTTGCCTCTTAACAAGGGACTTGAACTGAGCAAGAACCCTGGCATGGTTGGCTCAGGAGGGGCTTTATCCTGTCCTGAGGGTGGCATGGCCAAACCCTCTCTTTTCTCTCCTCACAACTTGGGTGTGACCAAAACAAAAACCCAGAGACATCCCCAACCACACTGGCTGGACAGACAGATCTCTCTCCCACCCCCTTTCTCTTGTGGATATAATGCCTGAAAAAACTTTCTGCAGACCAAAAATGAGCATGGTGCAAAGAATTTCTCCCCCAGGTTACTTGGGTGTGTTTAATGAAAGGAAAATATCTGCATATCACTGCAGACACTGAAGCAGTGAAGCTGGAAGGTTCTGGATCTGGGGATCAGAGAGCTCTGAAAATTTTGAAATTATATTCTTGCCCTCACCCACTGCACATTTGATTGGATGCTTACAAACCATGTTATTGTTTACAATATTTCACTCTTCTGATGCAAGGATTTTGAAACNTGTTATCTATTTTGTTATTTTATCATCAATTATTGAATTATTGTTGGGGGAGGTTTATACATTCACCATCTTATCATAAATATCCTGGAATATAAAAATATCCTATTTTTACACTCTTACTATGAATAAATTAAGTTGGATTTATGAGGCTCATGGCTTGTTCTTCCTCTGTTCTTTGGAGGGCTTTGTGAATGTGCAATGAGAGCTCTTATTTCTTATTAGGGAATTTTATAGTCACCATGTAACTGGGTTAATATAAGAAGTATAAATAAGGATATGCATTTGCCTGTGAGATGTTTGAATATGGGGAAGAGCATCTGAAGCTGAGAAAATATGAACTCGAGCACAGATTGTATATCTTACTCTGTAAATAGGAAGAGAAACTTTCAAGTGCTGAAAAAAGAATGGAGTGTGTGGGAACTGTCCCCTAGGAAAGGTAGAAAAGCCATTGGATTCTTATTCTTTTTTAAGGCATTGTGCTCTACTCTACAACTACATTTTAGCAAACACCCTCAGATGCTGCTGTTGCTCCCTCTCACCTGCTGGTCTCCTGCACAGACTTTCACAGAGTGAAAGGAAAGGCACNGAAAGCAAGAGGAGCTGGAAAGGATTAGCAGCCAGGATGCTTTGCCTGCTGATAGTTCCTCTCCTCTTTGTTCCACAGGAACTTGAGTGATGTCAGTTCATGCAGACTGAGACCCAGACAATAACCACATCCTACTTTTAAAAGAAAAAAATAAATAGACACACACACAATACTCTTTTTATTAAAGAAAATGTGGTTCTCTCTCCTGTGCCCCAGCAAAACCTGTCCTCATTCATCCCTGTGCTGGTCCTTGTCCTTTCCACAGCTCAGAGCCACTTTAACAGCAGCAGCTCCTGAAGGGAGCAGGCCATGTCCAGCACACAAAGGAAGGGATGGAGCCAGCACTCTGTGCCTAGAGAGACAGCAGCTGGAAAACCAAAAAAAAAAGAGAGGATTTTAAGGGAGACACGGACAAGCTGGTTTAAGTGAGAGCAGCAGGTGCTGGAGAGGGGAGATCTCTCAGGCTGGTGNGGGACCCTGGGAATGGGGCAGGAATGGGAGAAAAGAGAGTTTGTGCTTCACCCAGGGTGGGGGAAAGACCATTCTGGCAGCTCTGCAGCCTTTGGGCTCTGGCAGAAAAAGGCCATAGGAAAGGGGTTTGGCACCAGAGATGGTTTTGGTTTCCCTTCAGAGCAGAAAGCCAGGGTGGAAACCAGCCCTAGGCTGCTGCTCCCAAAGCACCACTGCTGCTCTCAGCCCTCCTGGGCAGACCTGCTGCTGCTGCCTGCAGGGCTGGATGTGCCTTTCTGCAGGAATGGGATGGCCACAGGCTCAGGCTGAGTGCAAAGCTCAGTGTTTTGGGGTAGGGGCTCGTTGCTCTGTGTGCTGTGCTGTAGATGAGAACCTTGCTGCTCCTTTCACATTCTCCTTGAGCCCTGAAGGTGAGAGTGCAACAGGNATTCCAAGCATAATGGGCACTTGATTATAAGGTTAAAGACCACAGTGCTGTAAAGNAAAGTGGTGATTTCCCACTGAGCCTCCCTGCTGCTCTGGGGGCCAGAGGGAGAGCCAGGCACTTGTGCTCTGCTCTGCTGTGGCATCCAGCCAGATTAATGAANGTGGGGTCCCTCCAGATTTGCATAATTTATATCGATGAATTGCTGTTTAACAAGTGTTTTACAAAGTCAGGAAATAAATTGTAGGTTTTATAAAAATACCATAATTAAAAATTGACTTGCACTAAATGCTGGCTCCAGGAACGTGTATGAAGTTCAAGTATGATGGATTGTTTTTCTCACTGAAAACTATAAAAAACCAGGGGAGACTTATGATGATAAAAAGAACTTTTTTTAGGTGGTTACATTATCAATCTTTATATTGAGCCAAATGCTGCTTGCATTTCTGCTGTGCATATTTTATTGACTTCATTGTGACCCATTGGGGAAGGACAGAAATATTTGTATTACAGTGAAGAAATATTGTCACATACAAAATCAAAATGTGTTCTTCAACTAAATATAAAACTTCAGAAGACAGAAATGTCTTTAATATGACTTAATCACTCCAGATCCTGGCAAGCTGCAATAAATTTTCTGCTATAAAAACAGAAGGGGAATTTTCTTGCCTTCCTTCNTGTTAGAAATACAAATATTAAGAAGATGAATGTTATTTTTTCAATAGTTTGATTTAGGAGAAAAAAATGTAAAACTATGCAAAGGGGAATCTGTGACATGTAAGGCTGGTCTCAATGTTTTTTTAATGAAAATGAGTTTGAGGACAGCTGTTACAATGAAAAAATGAGCCAAAGTGTTCACTGTATGGCTTTCTGNTCCCAGTGAAAATCAGTGGAGCTGGACAGGACCAACAGCCTTGAATTTCACATGGTATTCCATGTTAAATAACACAAATTTAATATTAGACACACACTCTTCTATTTTTTATTTGATATCAAACCAAGACTCAATTGCTTGAGCAGGGTACAGAGACATGCAAAAGCACTGCTAAAAATGTGAAGTTCTACCTTGTTGCTATGGTTAGAGATGGAGCAAGAAATGCTTTGCTGCCCTTTTCCCCTGGAACAAGCAGGGAGAGGGGCATCCTGCAGATGTGGAANGGGTCTGGAATAAGTTTTGACCTCTGTGTCAGGTATCTGGGAAAATAAAAATGGAATTCTACTCAATGGCTGCTTCTTCTGCCATTTTGTTGCCATAGTCTTGTTCCTTATATCTTGTTATCCAAGATTTAATTATATATATATCCAATTCTTATCTTACCTCACTGAGAACCCTGAGAGGAGCCAAAGCAGGATGGGAGTTTCTTTAAATAACAACACTGAGACCAGGAGGCAAATATGGGGAGAGATGTGTAAAACCTGGTGGTCAGCACCCCATGAAAGGGGCACCTCAATCCCAAGATGTGATTTTAGGCAGTGCCTGTCCTACAAATGCTGCTGGTGCTGTCAGTGCCAGCTCACCCTCCTCAGCTCCACTTGGGTTTCAAACCAACAATCACACANTGATAAGTTTTCTGGGCCTTTGTTTCCTTCCCAGCTCCCTGAATTATGGGCTAGTGGCAAAATCACACAGATAAAATCTTCCAGATGCGTTATCTGAGTTTCAGAAATAAATAACATGTTGGGTTTGCTCCTGAGCTCTCTCACAGAATGCATCAGTAGGGGTCACCAGAAAGGAGTGAAACTTTGTTATTTAACCTGGAATGCTTCTGAATTTATACAGTGTTTTCCAGCTAATCTTTTAGAGACAGTAATTTAGTTTTCAAAAAGCAAGACAAATTATTTTTCTACAGACAAGAGGTATTTCCTGCTAATGAAAATGCCATTATAGAAGGCCTGTATTAAAATAGAAAAGAAAAAAAGGCTTGTGTGCAATTCCTCACTCCTATAATTACATGCTGATACTGATTGGACACCATGACTTGAAATTTTACTCCAAAATNAGATATTTGCCTTTCTGGTATGGTAACCTGTGTCAGAATACTGGATAATTTAGCAGTCTGAATTTTAATTTTTTCAGCTGAGCTTTAACAATACAGCTGATTTGATTCTAACAAAAACTTACTCCAATATCTTTAAGTTCAAAATTGTAGAAATAGAGATNACAGCTTTTCAGAATTTGTTCCAGCTCTTTGCTTGCAAATCTNAGAAAATATATCACAGGAGGTGATGAGGACTTTATCCAAGGACAGTCTGCTCAGCTAGAAAGATAAATATTTTTGGGTATTTTGTGAGAAAAGAGCAAAGACAACATGGNTGGGGTTCAGTGGGGATTTGAGAAAGAATAAAGAAAACAACAGTAAATGGTGCCAACCCAAATTCTTAGTGCTGAACAAAGGCAAAGTTTACCTGTGAATATTCAGCCAATGGTTAGTTTGGCTTTAACAAAAATTAAGAATGAGTCAAGGGATCAATGTATTTTTAAAATACATCTATTTCTGCATTTTTCCAGTGGCTGATGCCTGTCACAGGGGAGGTCAGTGTCTGCAGGGGTGCACAGTCTGTGCTCCCATCACTGAGCATTTATACAAATTCTCCCACACTTTGTCTTGTCCTCCTCCAGTTTGGGTAGAAATGACATTCTTTCCTCCTCCCTCCTTGAATGTGTATATTTTACAGCTAATGAAAAANCTCAGGAAATATAACTGTCCCTTGTATTGATTTTGCTTTTATGTAGTGCCTTTTCCCCAAATGGATGCCAGAAGGCACTCTTAAAATCAAACTATATGGAACAATAATTTCTACCAGAATGGAAAAACATGGCAGCAGNTTAACAGAGCACTTTAGTGCTAGGCAACACTTTAGGAAATGAAGGTGGCTTTAAAGAGCAGGAATCAGCTCATGGCCTTGAGGAAGTTATTGGATATGAATAAGGAGCAAGATCAAGAACAGCCTCTGAAATCCACAGCTGCTCACTCTGGGTGCAGGGGATATATTGCCAGCCCTCTGATATTAGAGAATGGGTGTTCCCAAGCATATCCTATAGGCTGAAATATTATTTAAGTTATGAGGGCTCTTAGGATGTCAGATTTCAGCTCATGTCACAAATAACCCAAGAGCCCCCAGCCCCTGACAGAGAGTTTGCTCCAATATTTCCCTGTCTGCTGTGTGCCAGTGGGTACCTGCTGCTCCAGGACCCTTCCAGAACCTCCCAAATTAAGGAATCCTGTGCCTTAAACAAAATGATGCTCTTTACAAAGTCGAAATCAGGTTCACTTTATCCCTTTATGCAAAATATCTAGTTGCCTTATGTACTTAAGCATAAAACAATAGGGAATGCTTCACTGTTTTCTTTTTGGCAGAAAAGGACCTTTGATTAAAAAAAAAAGTTGAAAATTGGTGTGTTAAAGCATTGCTTCCTAAGCATAAGTGAACATAAATCAGTCCTTTCTTCTTTGCTGGAGACTCACAAACAAGTATCATTACTAATATTGAAATTTATTGCCCCTTTTTCTTCAGCTTGTTCATTCTTCTAAGAGAAAAAACAAGGTATGTTTTGGTTAGAGCTGGTCAGGAATTTTAAGTGTTGTTTATTTTACATGCTGTTAATGAAACTTCTCATAGAAATTTGTATGCAAATTTTGTTGTTGGTGTAGGTTTTATGTTAGGAAGGGAAGAATTTGGAGGTTGATGCACTTGGGCATGAGGTTTTGACCAAAACAGCATCTATTGATCAATTGATGATTAGTCTGTCTGCTCATCTAACTGTGCTGGAACTGCTTTATTATTATTTTTATAAATAGCAAATATACATCAAGCCACAGAATGACTGAGGCTGCTGCCCATCACAGGCATTTATACCATTACTGAACACATGGGACTGGCACCATTTCAAGCTGTATTTAATTACTAATAGAAAGNGAAGCAGTTCAGGTAAGATATTCTCTCTGGCATAATCGATGGAGCAGCTCTGAGGGCACCTGTCTGTGGCAGAGGAGATGGATCCAGTTCCTGTGTCCCAAAACANAACATCTTTCCTGTCAGTAGTGATTCCAAAACATCAGGCTATCAGTTAACACTTTGGGCTTTTCCTGGTTATGTCTCAATGGAAAAACATAAAAAAATTTAAATATTTGCAGTGAAAGCAATCAGAATAAAACCTCTCTGTGTGGATCAGCAGTGGTTACTCATGCTGAAGTAGGATATCTTTGGGAAGTCATATGGCCTGTAAGCTGTTAATGCAGATAGTCACAGTGAGGAGCTGGGCTATAACAGCACTGATGGAATTCAGAGGNAAAATCCCCCCTTAATGAGTGATTTGTGGAGTTTGTTTCTTGTGGCCATAATTTTTCTCACAGCATTTCTGCAGCACTAATTGCTGTGATAATTGCATGAAGCAGGGGTAAAGGGCCAAAGGGATGTTTCCTGTGCTTAGGTCCCCACGTGGTCACCTGTGCCCTTTTTTCAGGACTGCAGTGTTTTAGTTAAACACTCAATTTAGCCCCATTGAAAACAACATAAAATTGTCTGCTAAGGGTCTTAAAAAATAATACCTGATGCTACTACAGACCCCAGATTTTTTTCCCCCCCAGAGCTGATTGTTTTCCAATTAATCATCATATTTAGGGTCACACTATTTAGGGTCTCTGCCTCCTGCTTTTCTGAGTGGTGAAAAAGCTTCTGCTTTCTTCCAAAATGGTTTTTTTTCCCCTTGTGAAAGTTTCTGTGCCAGGGTCCTTGGGAGCAGTGTGTGGCTGACCAAGGACAGCCCTCCAGGTCCCCTCACATCCTCCCAGCACCTAATTCAGGTGCTTGGCATTCTCAGGAGGAAAGCTGCAGGCTCAGGTCTAAGACAGGAGATGAAGCTGTTTGGAAACAGCAGATGAATAACATTGTCAGAGGTGCATTAATGAGAGAAGGTGTCTCCACACCCATGCAGAGCAGAGGTAATAGCAAACAGAACAGGAAATCTTCGTGGCTAGCAGACAGTAGGAAGCAGCAGGAACAACTGTGGGGGATTTCCATGATGAAGATCTCAGTTATTGGGGAAATGTGAGCAGGCAGTGAGGGGCTGGGCTGGGGAGAGGGTTTATGATTCATGTCAGAGCTGTTTGTGCTCTAAGGCAGCAATCTTGTCCAGAGGAGAAGAGAGCTGTAAAATTCCTCTGGGAGATGCATGGGATTGCCTGCAGCCCCAGCCCAGCTGTCCTGTGCCTTCACACCAGCACAACCAGGACAGGGGCTGAGTCAAACCTCATCCTTCCAACACTGAGAACTTCACCTGCTCCTGGTTTTTGGCTGTGATCCCTCNAGGGAATGCCAAGGCTGCTTCCCTCTGAGCTTGCTGAGGGGCAGGGATGAGCCCTGAGCACCCAGGATGAGCCAAACCCATCTTTGCTCCAGACTGGGAACGCTGAGAGGTTCTCCCAGAGAGNTTCTGGTGCATGATCAGCTGAAAAAAACTAAACCTGAAAATTATCTGAAACTGGAGGGGNTGTGTATTTACAGCTAAGAGTGAGATTTTTTAAAGGATTATATGGGAGAAAAGAAGCCCAAACCCTTCAGGAAGCATTATGGGATATGNGGGTCTGGCACTCACAAGACTCTGTTGGATGCAAAAACTTCTGGGATGGTTCTGGGCTAGCTAAGGGAAAAAGGATAGATTTCTTTGACCTTTATTCTGCTTTATACACATTCAGAAAATCAAATGTCCTTGTATTTTGGCATTTGAAGAAGGAGTTGCAGGTACAGTGTGGTAGGAAATAGCCTTCTCTTCATTTTCCTTTTATTTCTTGCAAAAGAAAACCGAGGAATTAATTAGATTTCATCCTGTTTATGTCTTTGTTGCTAGCTTTAATCTTAACACCTAATAGAAAAACAGAGCAAATTGCTCTGTGAATTTTTATATTTTTTTCCCTCTAATCCATTAGGAAAAGAACAGAGCTGATGATAAGGTAGCCTGAGTGAATCAAAGTATCTGTGCTGTGCTGTTGAGGGAGGCTGAGTCACAGACAACTAGTTTTATAGCAAGCCCATGGTTGATTATAAAATAAATATTTGGAGGAAAGGGACAAATAAAGTAATCTCTGAATTGTGTTTGTGAATTGGTCTGTTCTGGTACCTGGACCAGATCAACAAATAACACATCTGATGGGTTCAATGAAGTCTAATAATGCTAATTCTAAAGAAATGTTTAATTATTAAGTTATGAATAATAAAACATTAGCTTAGGTGTTAAACAAGCCACTGACTGAATTTTACCTTCCTTTGCTCCTCATATAAACCTGCAGAAAATCANTGAGAAAAAATCCCATGAAAAGTTTTCATGATGGTCAAACATCAGCAAAATACAATTTCAAATGGAGATGAGAAAGAAGGAAGTGTTGACATAAGAGAGGCTCCTTTCTGTAAAGGAATTGTCTAGTTCAGATCCCAAGTACTTTTTCATAATTANCATGAAACTAATTAGAGAGCAATCCAGGAACTTCTGAGAACCCTCTTGTCTTTGTATCATCTTCTAGATTTCTTTTTGTTCCACAGACTTTTGCCTTCTGAGACAAATTGAACATAAATTGATCATCCATTTAGAAATGGAGAGAAAGTAAGGCTGGGGGATGTTATGCCTCTTATTAGTGTGAGGAGGAGTAAAAATTCCACCAGTTTGGGGGAAGTGCAGTGGCTACTGAACTATTAGCAAATAATACAGGAGGGGGCATTTACTGAAACAGCACACAAAGCTGCCAAGGGACACTTGAGCTGTAAAACACTTCAGCTGCCACAGGAGATGCATTACATTATTGTGGTAGGCAGATAATTTGCTATCCAGCTTTTGGAAGCTGCTTTGNAGAAAAAAAANAAAATAGGGGAATAAGCAAACTCGTTCTCAATCAATGAATTAATATAAAACCAGCAAAAGGAGCAGAGCAGACTGCTGCAATCCCTCAGCTATATTAGGCAATCAATTTTTTTTTTTCCCTTTCAATATGTAGAATATTCCCTGGTGACTCCCTGTGGATGCCATGCAGTGTGAACACAGCAATCAAAGTAATAGACGTCAGAATAATCAAAATAAGATGTGTCAGAAAGAAGCAAATGAATACATACTCTCATTAAGTAAATCTCCTAAGAGCTTAATGTACAAAACTCTTCCCAGAAAAGCTGTACAAACAATTGCATGCACTAGCACATGGTTTTATTGCTGTTTCAAAGGCAGATAAAAATATTCTTCAAGCTAATCCACTTTTTTTTTTCAGATTTCACCATAAATAATCTCTACCTGAGGCAAAGTACATAATGTAGCTGCCACAGTGACATTAATAAAGGTCATAACTGAAGGTAAAATATACTACTCTGAAAAAAACTTAAATATTATTAAACAGGCAGTGTGCTGCAAAAGAAAGAAAATATCAATTTCTGCAGTGGACTGGGAATGTCCAACACTAAACTTCCATCTGATAGGTGANAAGACACTTCATCCAGGTAGTAAGTAGCAAAAATGTCAGTATAGATCTTCCAGGGAAACAAATTTTTAGACAAAATCAGTAATCTGGCTGCCTTGAGGACTTTTCCCAGCAAAAAAATTCAAAGAGGTGCAGTACAAACCAAATAAAAAAATCAACAAAATGGNACTTCCACAATGTTCCCAACCTTTTGAGACAGGAAACCTACAGCACAAAAAAGGGAGGAAATGTACTGGAGGAAAGAATAATTTCCAGAGCCTGAATTATTTTAATAGGCTACAGAAGTGGTCTAGGNAGAAGTAGGAACAATTGGAAAATAAATTCAGTCTTTAATGAAGCTAATTCAGGATTGACTTTTCCTTCTGCTCACCTACTATAATTGTATGATAAAGAACTTCCAGCATTTTGGAAGGTAAATGGATCATTTCTCATTGGAAACAAAGGGAATTTGGGGGGAATTTCAAGTACTGGCCACCTGAAACATGCTAAGCAGACAAAAACCTGCCAGAAATACTTTGTGTCCCCTTGAGTTTGTGCAGGACCNTTTGGCTTCAGAGTTTCCAGGGAAGATGGGTGAGTGCTTTTATTTTCCTCCAATTTGTATTTTGGCTTTTGTCCGGCTCTGAGCCGTGCCAGAGCTGATGGGCTGGGCTGGGGCTCCTGAGCCTCCCCAAAGGGTTTTCCTCATGACCTCGAGCCCCTGCAGTCCCCACANCACCAGGAACCCAGAGGGATGATGCTCCCTGTCCTCAGCCATCTGTGCTGTCAGGGCAGCACAAACTCTGACTTGTCTCACTGCTCGCGGCTCCGNTCGGTGCTCGGGGATGTTGGATGTGCTCAATGCTTCTCCAGGTTTGGCATTCAGAGACAAAATAGCTTTGAGGGACTGGGCCATTAGAGGAAACATTTTGGCTGTGAATGCACTGCAGTGTTATGAGCAGTGTCTAATGCATTGATTCTCCATTTTAGCAGTGCAGAGCAGTACGTAGCTGTTAAACAGCTCTCACGTCTGGCAGGGCAGTGGGAAACAGGGAAAAATCCTTGGGAGAGGCAGATGAGAGGTGCACCAAACATTCTCTCACACCAAACATTTCTCTAAACCCATGCAACTTCGAAAACAATCATTAATTTTCACCAGAGGATTAAAGGAGAAATGTGTGAGCAAAAAATTATTTCCCTGAAAATTCCTGAAAGTCCTAAAATCCAGCAGTGGATTTTACAGAACAGGTCAGGAGAGTCAAAAAATAAGGAGACAGAGGTTCCCTCACCCCCAGGCTGTAACAGAGCCCAATTTTGGCTTCCTTGTGAATGAACTTTCCCTGAAGTGGCACAGCCCTTGTCCTTCAGGTAGAAAGGAGTGGAACAAAAATGTTATCAACAAGCAGAAATCATTGTGCAGCCCCTGCTTCCCTTTGACAGCAAAAGAGCAGATAAATCTTAGTTTAAAAAATATAAATTGGGTTAATTTGGGCCAATAGCCTGGTCTGGTGGGTGGCAACCCTGCCCATGGCAGGAGAGTTGGAACAAAGTGATCTTTATAGTCCTTTCCAACTAAAACTGTTCTGGGACTCCATGGAAANCACAGAGTGAGGCTATAGTGGTACTTGATGTTGACATAATTTATAAGAAGGAAATAAAATATTAGCCTGTAAACAACTTTTGATGATTAAAAATAATGTTGGGGGAGAAACATNGTGTAAAGGTTGCTCCTCTCCCTTTAGGAGTTGTTACTATTTCTTTGGCATGGCCAAATTTCTTCTTCAGTGTTTCTGAGTTGAGGGAAGCCCACAGGAGGAAACTTGCAAACAATTAATTTTGTCAGAGTTTACTACATATGTAAACCTTGCAGTGAAGCCTCAGTGGATTTTGGGAGATTCAAGAGTACCTTTGCAGGAAACTCATATCCAAATTAAAAACTTTCTCACTTGAACATTATGAAAAGGCTCCAGAGGGGATGGGGAGAAATTCCTTTTCGCTGGTGATGTTACAAGCAACTATTTTAAGATAAATGTTTTTCTGTAAGATACTACTGTAAAAAATCTATTGNTTTTTTTTTCTCTTGACTGACTTATTTACAGAATTTCATCTCAGAAAAGTCTGACAAGTCCTCTGTCAGCCCTCCCACATCTATGATTCACTGAGTTTCTTTTGTCNCTGATGCTTTACTTAGTTCTGTAATAGAGAGAAAGTATGGATGTTGTTGGTAACATTTTTGTGTTTCTCAGTCATGGGAAATAATGTAAAAACCCCAAATATTGAGAATTCTTTCAGTCACAGGGAGCTTCATTATCTGAAATAGGAGTGCAGAAGATGATAAAGTTCTTCCTTGGTCTTTAAATGAATTTTTCATCTTCTCTCTTTTATCAAAGAATCTGCAAAGAGCTCTTTGGTCTTTCTTATTCACCATTAAATTCTTCTGGNATTAATAGGTTTGTTAGAGTACAAAAGTAAACAGCATCTGGCTCTCTTAATATCCTTATAATGTCACAACCCAATCTGTCAGAATGTAAACTTTTTTGAGCAGTTTCATTTACTTCAAGTTTCACTCTGTGAAGAAAAACCCACAACAAGCCTGATGAATCCTTCTGAGAGACAGCACAATATTTAATTCTTTTGTGTTCCCAGTTTAATAAGTATGTCCATACATATTACCTGCAGTAGGAAAAATACAGTGGCAAGTCCAGTTACTTAGTTACTCAGAGTTGAAAGGTCGTTTCCCCCGATGAAAAGTTTGTTCTATCAGATAAGTCTCTGCTATGCTCCANAAACCCTTCAAAAGGTTTCAGAAATTAAAGGCTTTGTTTGAAGATAAAGGCAATAGGGTCATTTGCTTTGTGTTTAGTGCTGCAAAACTTTCTGGGTGACCCTTTGATATTCAGGTGAAGAGGGCTGTAAATGGTTCTGTGTTCATAGAGCTGATGAGTGCTGCCTGACTGTCACTGTTAAGACTCTACTAGAATTAAATTTTGTAAAATATTACAACACATTTCTTTAAGGGGGGGTGCCTCAGCAGAGTTTGCCAAAGCTGAGTCCATAATNAGTTTTCTCAGTTTCTTTTATTAACTCAGTTTTCACTAGCTGAATAATGCCTCACATGATTCCCAATGTATTTCTGTGTTCAATTAATAAAGCTGTATAAACAAGCCACATATGTAAAAATCTATGTCTGCTTCTAGAGTGAAACAAGACTTACATTTAATGTGTACAGTAGTAGAGAAATTGCTCAAGAACTTTTTATTGCCAGAGGCTGTAGAGCTGTGTATGATTATTATATGTGTAATTAACTAATCTATAATGTTCCTCTGATATATGGTGTATATAATTCTTTCCTAGAGGAATAGAATGCTATTTTAAAGCCTTTTTTCTTGTATGGTTCATTTCATTTATTCCATTTATAAGAAAATGTTATGTATATTCCTTAAATCACTTTTTTTTTTCTAGTAAGGAGTAAAAATTTTCACAGATTTTACTTTTTTTTTTTTTTTTAAGTATGTAACAAAGGAGAGGGAATGTCCTGTGATGATCAATATACATCATGTGCTGAAAGTGTGCTTGGCTTTCACTGTGACCTTCTTCATTACTTTAGTTGTTTATTTTAACCTTACTTCCATCCTATTTCAGAGACTAACAATAGCCCTCTGTCACTNTAACCCACATGCAAAAGAAAATGCAAACACGATTATCTCAGTTCCAAACACACATGAGCTCTATCCCCCAACGACCATCAAGTAATTTAAAATTACAAAATCCTTATTTAGTGTCACTGACTCTGCTAATGGCCAGCAAGGGAGTCCAACAGAGGCAGGCAACAAGTTGGAGATGCTGATGGAAAGGAAAGGGATGCTGCATAGTGTCCAAGACAGCTTTTATCCCTGATCTGCAGTTCCTTACAAGTTAACTTTTGAAGTCCTAAACTTTGCAGCAGAAGCCATCAGCCTGCCTGCCTGCCTCTTTCAATTTTTTTTATCTTTCCTTCCCTCCCCCGTCTTTCTTTAGTTCTTTCCAATCCACTCTCTTGGAGCAGGCTGAACTGTCATTAATCCCAGAATTTCCAATTGGGAAGCCCAGGCACAAACNCCATTCCCCTCCCACACACACAGAGCACTCAGCCACAGCTGCTGATCTGTGCCCAGGACAGGCTGAGCCTGCTGCTGGGAGCTGATCCCAAAAACTGGGGACAATCCTGCAGGAACTGGGGTACAATCCTGCAGGAATTGAGGTACAATCCCACAGGAACTGGGGTACAATCCTGCAGGAATTGAGGTAAAATCCTGCAGGAATTGAGGTAAAATCCTGCAGGAATTGAGGTATAATCCTGCAGGAGTTGGGGTACAATCCTGCAGGAACTGGGGCACAATCCTGCAGGAATTGAGGTACAATCCCACAGGAATTGGGGGACAATCTTGCAGGAATTGGGGCAAAATCCCACAGGAACTGGGATACAATCCTGCAGGAATTGGGGTACAATCCTGCAGGAA
>OAMK01000029.1:55812-72832 GCA_900205225.1 Saxicola maurus maurus | reverse complement strand
CAGGAGTTGGGGTACAATCCCTGCTCCTCAGGGATCTGAGTGCAGATCCCTGCAGCCACATCTGCTGGTGTGTATGTGTGAGTGGCCTGGGAAGTGAGAGGGGTTTTCATTGCACCAATCAGAGTAACAGAACAGAGTACAAAGAATTCCATCACTCAGGTTGCACTGATGCCTCAGGATTTTGGATTTTCTATTTTTCATGTACTTGTAATCCTGAAATTCTTTAGTGCATAACTCCAAACTCTATATAGAGTGTTACCTGCTCTATTCACATTTTGATCAGACAAAACAGCTCCTCTCTGAGCCAGGGAATCAAGGACACCTCATTGTCTCAGAGATTCCCCCAGACACATTCCCTGAGAGCTGTAAACAGAAGTGAGCTGGGGGGAGCAAACCTGGGGTGAATNACTTCATTACCTGAAGCTGTAATTGGAAGATTAACCCCCAATATGCAAACAGACCAAATTTATAAAAGTATGAAAACCTGTGACCCATTGTCCATTTTGAGTGCAGCCCCTGGGGAGGCTTCACCTGCCCTAAATGTACCTGAANNCCCTTCAATAAATAGAACCACTTTTTATTCTCTTAATTTGGTCTGCCTCTGTTTTAAGTAGCCCCAAAAAGTGTCAGCAGTCCCATTTTTCTGAAGTTTGGTTCCTCAAGCTGCCCTGCTTGCTCCANATGGCTCCTACTTTTACTCAGTGTGAACAGAGTTTATGGTGTGACAATGCATGTTGTCACCTTAATGCAAAACAANAAGAATTTGCTATTGAATCACATCTTATACTCTGATTTTTACACTCAGAGTGTTTTATTTAGAAAATATTTCATCCCCACCCACTGTTCAGTGTTTTCCTTACCTGCCAGCANTCTTCTTCTGTGACTTGTCAAGTTTAAATATCATGTGTCTGCCTGTTTAAGTGAGGATATTGTGCATTATTTGATAAGAGAATATTATGCAAGACTGTAAACAATCCTCACAAATCACTGTGAGGAGCATTTCATGGAAAAGCACACACCAAGCCATTAAAAATAGTTTGCAGCAAAGCCAAAGAGTTTCAAAAGTTGTTCATTTGGCTTAACTACATTGCCAAAGGATTTGATCACTGGATTCCTTGAGGAANATATAGGTTATTTAAGAAGAAACTTCTAAACCTTTGTTCTTAATTTNGATTTTGGATTTTGATGTTGCAGAATCACTGGTTTTACCAGGCTCATTGGATTAGCCATCTTGTAGGTCTGACTTNTAGCCCTTGGGGAGTCTTTGGAAGTCTTTCCATCAATTTCCCTGATGTTTAGACTGCATTCCTTCAAGACCACTAACACTCCAAGTTCAGCACTTCTGATATTTTTTTTATAAGAGATCTCTGTCTATTTCTCAGAAATAAAAAAAAAAAAAATGTTATTAACAGTACACAATTTTTACTTTTCTGTGGCTTTCTAAGCTAATGTTAGAATTTATTTGTGGCAGTTTCTATGCACTGGTAGGGGTCCAGTGAGGATTTTAATTCTAAGTTTTGGCCTAAAAGGCACAGCTCTGAAATCTGTTGAAGGGAGAGATTTATCCAAAATATTGGTAATCAAAACCAATTTCTAGCAAAGAGGATTTTCCAAAATCAGTCCAGCTTTTTGTAGTTATCTGTTTACAGAAAACAAAAGTAACCAGGCAGAAAAAAAAAAAATGCAAGTGGAAGGTGTTCAGGGCAACAGGAGAAAAGGGGAAGTTTTGGAGTCTTGCTTATCCCCTTATCTGTGGTCTCCTANACAGGTTTTAATCAAAGGGAGACTGAGGGTGGTAAAGATGAAATTGAAGCTTCCCATTGTTTCAAGTAAGAATTTTCCCTGGGCTGGATATGGATCCCTTCATTTCAGGAAGACAAACAATGGCAGCTCAGACACAATGAGGTGTTTCCCATTCTCCCAGTCCAAGACAAGACCTTACAGAATTCAGAAATAAAGAATGACACTGGTTTCTCCTTTGCCCCCCACCACCCCCCAACATCATTCTTAAAAAAAAAAAAAAATTGAAGCTAAAACCATGGAGAACATGCATAAAAATAGTGGAAAACATTTCCACAGTGATTAATATAACTNAATAAGAGGAGAACCTGAAACTCCACAAAAGTTGGTGTAGTCAAGTGTGGGTAGTGGATGCTTGGAACAATTCTCTGCACTGTGGACAACACAACTGTGTGAATCCCTGACACCAGTCCTTCTAGCATTAAATGAATTTTCCATGGTAGGGAGGGATACAGAGGGACAAAACAAGCCAAAAGTCANAGCTGGGAGCTGCCAGCAGCATTCCAGACTCAGCCAAAAATTGCCTGATGGATACACACACTGGGTGTTCAGATATCCTCACTTTGTAAGAAAGGGACAGAGTTTGCCTGAGCATCCTCCTGGCAGGGCAGAGCTGGGTGCAGGGAGCCTGGGGATCCACAGAGGGGGAGCAAGGCTGGAGGAAGAGTATTAACAACAATCTTTGCCCTTTCCTTCAGATGCAGAGCTAAGTGTCAGGATGGAGCTGAACACAGCGACAAAAATGCAAATACACGAAGGCCTCCGAAGGGTATTTGGCACTTTGCTCCAAGTGTGAAATGCTCAGGCTCCAGAGTCAGTGCAGGAAGACCTGGGCTGCAGAGGAATGTTGAGGGGTGAATCCCATCCCTCCCATGTTTTCTGAAGGTCACCAGAAGCATCCCTCTCCTTGGGTACCCCAGGAAGGAAAGGAGAGGGGTGTTTCATGTTGTGCTTCTCAAAAAGTGAGTGTGGCTAGCAGTTTCCTTTTGCACTACAGCAGGGAGCTGTACAATCCTTTATTTCCTTCTGCTGCCTGTGAGGAATAGCCTTAACATGAGGCTGTCCCCTGGGGTGGCTTTCTAGCAGAGGTGATTTGTTATTCACAGGTGACACAGAGAGCATGACCCTGCCTGTACACACACTTTCCTAGCAGGACAGTCCTTCAGAGGGAAAAGATGTCTTCACTATAAAGTTTTGTTTTTGCAAGTCTGAATTTACACATTTCACATGATAAAACCCTCCTCTGTCCATTTTTGTTTGCTTTTTTTTAATCTGATTGAAAACACCTGCCAAGTCCAGTGGCAAGAAATAAACTCAGTGTGCTCCCAGGGCAGTCCCCTCTCTGCTGGTGTGGCTGCCTGTGTCCTCTGATCCTTCCAGAGCTTTCTGCAGCTTCTGAGCAGGAGGAAAGTTTGGAATAATGGATTTTGACTGAGCCCCAGCAGCCTCCAGTAAGGACCCCTCCCACCANAGGATTTTCCTACCAGGGATGGGATGCTCAGTTCTGGGATTCTCTCTCCCTATTTNTTTTAGTCATCTTTGTATATTTTAGAGAGAAGCCAAAAATCTTTTGATCACACAAGTGCAGTATTCAAACCCCTTGTTAGCCAAAAAATCTGCTCCTCATCTCTCACCTGAGGACTGCACAGATGACATGGAATGGGAAGAATTTCATCTCAGCTAGTGCCCACTTTGGGGAAATACATTAGAGCTTGTGTTTTCCTCTGTTTGTGTACAGAACAGAGCATTGATGGTTCTTCAGAAAATAATGAAAGTACTGTATGTACTTTAGAGGACCAAGCTCTTCATTTAAGTGAGAACTAGTTGTGATTTTAGGATAATAATTCATTACACATAAGCATATCCCCCTTTTCAGAGCTCTGGGATCACAGAGAAAGATTTCTGAGTTAGATCATTGGGTGTGTTTCTCTTCCAGCTCCTAATTCCCTTGTGAGAGGGAGAGCTCCTTCAGGGAATCACTCCTCATTAGCCACAGAACAAAAACAGGGGACTTCAAACTCTGAAACAGAGATAAAATGCAGGAACCCAATGATCATCTCCAGGCTTTTTCAGGGCAGCAGAAGCANGAGTGCCTGACTCTGAGACAGCATGAGAGCACCTATTAGAGGCAACAGCTCAGTTCCCTGTGGCTGCTGTGCCCCTTGGTGTGGATGGAGGCAGGGTGAGCTCCCTGGCCTGAGCTGGAGCTCTCTCAGCTCTGGCAGTGCAGGGCAGGAGCCNCTGCTCCCCTCCCTTCCCTGCTCTGACCAGCTGGGCACAGGGTGCCCTTATTGACCCCCAGTGCCCTTCTGGGATGGCAGCACTGCAGGTGCCAGGGCACAGTCAGGACTGATGTCTGAATTATTCATGTGACTCCTTATTTAATGGAAAACCCCAAATTGTTGCAGAGGTGTCAAAATAAATCACATTGCAATTCTCCTCTGCTCCACAGTGCCCCAAGACATGTCTGAGAATGGTTGTTGTTGCTCAGCAGCTCAAACCCAGAAATGATTATTCTATGTGAAGAGATTGACAATTACCAAATATTCATAAAGAGGACACTCATGTTTAAAGTATGCATATTGGAACTGGCTGGTGATTTCCCATCAGAATCCATTTTCAGAAAAGCATATGATTTTCACAAAATCTATATGAAAGAGAAACATTTTTTAGAAATCTTTTTTTCTTTTTTTCTTATTCCTAGATCACCTGAGAATTTATTTCACTTTTGTGAACTGCTCTGGCTGTCTGAATTCCTTCTACAAGGAGTTGCTTCAGCCTCTGCAAACATCATTTATTGNGCAACTTAAGTGAAATGGATACGTGATTAAAAAACCAAACAAACTGCATTTTGAAATTTCTTCTGCAAAATTAATATTAATTACTATAGAGGTGTTATGGGAGCACTTTGCCTCTCCTCCCTAAGTCTTGACTTATTTTGTCTCAATAGTAAAAAAAAAAGAAAGAGTCAGAGGAATGGCTACTCACAGCCTTCATGCAGCCACTNTTGCTCAGGAAATTTTCTGACTGAATTTTGAGTGAACTTTCCATTTCAGAAAGAATTTCCTTTGAGAAAGCAGCAGANAGACATTCCACAGGAGGTTTTCATCAGCAGTGGAAAGGCATGAAGTGGAAAGGGGTTGCCCATCCCTTGAACCATTTCATTCAGCCTTTCTTTCTTCCTGGCTTTCAGAATTCCAATCAGGCCAGGGGTGCTAGGAGCAAACAAAAAACCATCAGAGCTGTGCTGACAATGCTATATAAATGGTGTGAGATGTAAAATATGCCAAAGCTATTGGGTGAGTGAAAACAAGTGGCAGAGAAATGTGAGTATTGCAGTGTAGATCACTCCCCTAATTTGACTCAATTGCCTTTCCACATTCATCCAAGACAGAAAAATGCTGCAAACATCATTTCTTTTCAGAGATGAGGGGCTAATATAAGTATTAATGGGAGTTTTCATCCCTATCAGATTAACTGTAAAGCTCTAAGAGACAGGCATCCCAGCAGATTTAGGAGGACACCACAGGATGCTCACCAGAATTTATTGATTCAGGATCCCTGAGAAATCCCCTGGAGAATCCTCACTGCATCACTGTAAAGGGAACCAAGGCACCAGTGTGTTTCTAAAACTCCTCCTCTTTTTCCAGTCTGTGTCATACACAAATAGGAAATGAGGTTTAACAATTCTGTTAAAACATTTGCAATTCCAAATAAGAATTTTATGTCAAGCNCCCAGTGACATATGTTTCACTCTATAACCTTATCACAGAGTAGATTGCTCTGGAAAAGACAGAGATTTATTCTGAAACATTTTTCTTTCATCTCTTTATAGTTCTTTTGATGATTTTAAATGTTTGTGCTATTGGTACTTACATACAGTAAATGATAAATGATGTATTATAACAACAACTCCATGAAGCTGAATTGCTTTTTTTACTGAATTTAGTGAATTTACTGCCTTGAAAGGTAACAGATTGATAGCACTAGTGAATTAAATCCTCTCTTTATCCCCAGAACAAGTATAATATGGGCATTGCAAATATTTTCCAGGCCTATAAATCAGCCATGGCACCTCAACTCTCATCCACAGGGACCTGCTGCTCCCTGCTTTCCTTTTGGTTTTTTTTTTTTTTTCTAAAGCTTCTTTAGGGATTTTACAGAATTCATCAATTTTAAGAAAAGGGAGGTGGAATACCTCATAAGCNTCTGGTTTATGCATGAAACAAAAATTGTTAAATTATAAATTATTAGAATTATTAGGCAATACATGATTTGGAGCTGTTGAAATAAGCACCTAACCCAGACATGGATGGGAGATTCTCACAGACAGTGCTTTCAAAATCTCCACTCTTTTACTGCTAATGCTGCCATAAACCTCCAAGTGCCCACCTTGAAAACACCAGGAACCACAGAAATGTTGGAAATACAGTGCTGTGCTCTCTCAGATATATTTACTTCCTTGCTCTCAGTGAAGTTAATCTGATTTATACACACCACCCCACAGGAAAGGAAAGTTTCCAGCAGAGCTCAGAAAGACCTCATGGGAGCTAAGGGTCAATTTCTGGCCAGCCCAATAATTTATTTTCCACCAGGCTTCCTCCATTCAGTATTCTCCACCACACATTTTGCAAAATCCAGATTTTCATCTTTTGAGACAGGTAAAAATCAGTTCATTACTGAATTTTTCTGAAGAAAATTGTGTGCAGTGGAAAAGCAGGTGTTAAATAAAAACTGAGGCNCTCCAAACACATTATTTCAGCTCTTACAAATAACAGTTGTCCCTTAAATTCATCTCTTGTAAAGAGATCTCATCTAATTCACCTGCCTTTGAAAACCCAGTAATATAAAACTAATGGAATAATATTTATTGTTATAGACCAGCAGCATTTTAGAAGCAATGAAGGGTCCAGAATAGGTTTTATTTCATGTGGGNTTTTTTTTTCACCAAGGTAAGTATTCATTTCAAATATCCCATAAATTGGAATCATAACTCTGTGTTACAAACCTGTGTGGCTTTTTGGGCAGTAGATAATGGGCAGCTCTTAAATAATTGCCTTGCAGTCTCACACTGCCCACACTCCTCCCTCAGGCTAGTTTTTGAATAATTCCTTTCTTTCTGCACAGCTCTTGTTGTTGTTGTCCATTTGGACATTTTTATGACCTCATTTGGGATTAGCTGTTTTAGCCACCTTTTTAAGGGACATTTCACCTTCAGTGNAATGGCCCTTGGCTTCTAATATTCATAAAATTCAAATCTTGCCTTCAGCCAGTTATTCCTGCTGTTCCCTTCTCTTTTCTATTTTTCTGCTTTTCTGTCCTTTCAGTTTGATTGGCAACAGGTGTTTTGCTATGAACTACCCCAAAAAGTCTGCAGTTGCTGCTTCTGAAAGTTCATGAAAACAATACAAATGCAGCAGAGAATTTTTCTGTTTTCTCCTTTAGTTTTTTATTGTGGCTCAAATCAGTGCAATGCAGGTACATGAAATTAGTGGTGTTTCAGAGCAAATCTTATGAAAGCATTCTGGTGTTTATTTCTATAAACCCAAGGAAAAAAAAACATTTTTACTTTATTAGGGACTTTAATAACATTTACCTGTTTGGATTTTACAGCCTCAGTATCACATGGTGGGTTTTACACAGCTGGCTGCTTGTTAATTGAATACTCTAATTCAGCCTCTAATTCTGCCTTTTANTGGTTGAAAGGCCATCAAAGCAGCTATTTCTCTAATAGCTGTGTAGGAAAGGTGATTTTTGTTGTTTCACCCCAGCCAGCTCTGCCCCTCACCTGTGGCTGGGTGATCTGAGCCAGACCCTTCTGGTTCAAAGCCCAATTTCAGNATTATCTCACAATGCAAGTGAGACAGACCTGCTCTGTGTGTGTTTTACACAACAAACCCCACCCAGATCAGCANTTCCTGTCAGCACATATTAATTTTATTTTGTAGCTTAAAGCAATGGTCTGCAGAACTCCTTTCAAAATTTCCAGCAAACCCTTTACCTCTCCATCTAGAGAACCTGGATGAAGCTAAAAAATCCTCAGAAAATTGCACAGGAGGAAGAAAAGTTTGGTGGTTTTTTTTTTTCCTCAGCACACCCAGAGCTTTATGAAATTCTAGTCCAAGCTGAAGCACACTGGGTTACAGGACACTTCTCTGCAGCTATAAAAAAAAAAAAAAGAAGCAGATGTTTGCACCTGCCAGGTCTGCTCCTGNCTTCCATGCTGTGAATGTGTAATCACTGCAGGTAATGGCATCTTGCTGAAGATTCAACTCAATAAGTTGCATGAAGGGACATGGAGATTATGATTCATTTTGCTTCAGCATTCTGTTACACACTCAGTAGAACTGNCTCAATATCAGTGGCTGAATTATGACTAAATACCACTGGCTGGGTTATCAAGGTATCTGATTTTATAACTCCATCTAAATGTGCTTTGCTCTTTTTTAGGCTTGCTAATGTATTGCAAATTGTCAATTCTTTAAAATATTCTAGGAAATGTCAGCTCACATCGTTGCTTGGCCTGAAGTCAAATGTAACAAATGCTTTGTTAAATAATTGGTGTAAGACTAGAGAACAAAGTCATCCATCACCAAGTCACAGGTTTTGTTTTCTTTCCAGTAAGTTCTTTCAGTGCAATTTCCTTTGGTAATAAATCTTAAATCTGTGATATTAGCATTACACAACACTGGATTTTCTCTGTGTGTTTAGTGTAGGCTCAACACCAATATGAAACCCAAGAGCTTACACAGACCTTTCACAGCATTTTTGAGTGTACAATGGCCATAAAATATTTAAGATATGAGCCAAANACTGTTCAGCTGAAGAGGAAACTCCTGTTATTCCCCCAGTGCTCATTATCAAGTTTGCTGAACTTTCCTCAGGAGCAGCTGGTGCTGGGCAGTGCCTGATAAAATGAACAGTCACATCACAAATGTGACAAGTTTGGAGGGGGTCACAGCAGAAATGGCTGTTCCATGGAGCAGGAACTGCTGCATCAGCCACATTTCCAGCCTCTGGTAAACCCCACCTCCCTGCCCCTGGGCAAGGATCCTCCTGGCCCTGCTCTGGAAATGAGCACTTGGGCAATGAGGCACTTCAGGGATGCAAAGGAATCTCAACAGCCAGTTTGGAAAGGCAGCTTCCTTTTCTAGTGTGAGCCAGTAAATCTGAGAATCTAATTTCCATAATATTTATATAAATTTATTTATTTATTTATTCATATATATATATTTGTATATTTGTATATTTATATATATTTATATGTATCTATTTATATATCAATATATTTGCATATTTGTATCTATTTATATGTATCTATTTATATATATATATATATATATATATATATATATATATATATATATATATATATATATATATATANAACCTTCTCTATCGTTGTNTTTTTGTTTTTCATTTATTTAAATTGTTTGCAAGGCAAATCAATTAGTAAAAGACTNAGTTGCTCAAGCTCCCAGAGACATGAGGGTCTAAGTGGTTCATTGAATAAAAGAATAAATGGAAATATTTTGGCAAGTTCTGGCTTTCTCTGTGTTTTAGGATCTGAGTCAAAATGGTACCAAAACACAGAACAGTTTGGTCCATTTTTTTTGGNTGAAATTACTAAGAATTTTAATTATTCTATAAGATTTTTCAGATGAATTAGGAAGACCATTTTATCACGTTTCTCTGATACTGTCTTACCAAAACTGACTCCAAGTTTAGCTGGAAAAAACCTTGTTTCTTTTTTTTTTTTTTTCCCTAAAATAGCAGTATGAACCCATTTTCTGTTGGCCAAGAGTCCACTGCCTGCTCAAGCAGGAGGTGCAAAAGCAGAGCTTAAACTCCAGAGAAATACATGAGCAGCAGNTCCTTGGATGAGTCTGCAGGCAGCTTCCAGTCTCTCATGAGGTTTTTTGTTATTTTCCAAGGTGAGGACAAGATATANGTGGTATTTTAAATTTTGCACAACATCCAACAGCACCTCAAGGGCAGTGGATGAGAGCACTGGCCTCTAAAAAAGACTTGGGAGGAATTTCTGGATTACCTGCAGCATTTCAGCAGTGCCTACAAATTGCTAATGTCATTTGGTGACAGGCTGCAAATAATTTAAAATGGCTAAATATGCTGCTTGTAGATGGGCTTGTTGAAAACTTTGATCACAGAGAGAAAGGCATTCTTTTAAAAACCTACTGTTAACAGTAGGTAAAAAGTTAATGAGAAACATGTAAATAATTAATTCTTCCTCTAGAGCCAGCAAAGATTTGTTGTTGCTGTTAATGGACTCACAATATATGTTGTATTGTCTTTTCTGAAGTAAGCACTGAATTACTTGATCTCCTTACAAAAGAAAATAATTTATTGCACCAATAGCTTTATTAGTGTTTGCATTCCCAGAAAACAGTATTTTCCTGGGTTAACTACAGCAGCATGCCTTGATGATAACACATGGCTCAGCTAAATTGACACTTCAAAAATAAACAGGATACTTAAATCAAAAAACTGGAGGAGGAGAAAAATATGGAAAAAAAAAATCTGGCACTTGGTATTTGCAAGAAAGCTATTGCAAAGCAGACAGAACTCTCAGATGACCCAGTTGTAATGCTGCATTTAAATATATTTCCTTCCTCCACATGATGTTCTCAGAAGCAGTTGCTCCAGGAAAAGCAGCAGCCTGACTTTATTTACAAATATAACAAGCAGAGTCTGAAGGTCACAGCCTGAAGGTCACTCAGGTCAAAAATACTCACAGGATTGTTCAGATNTGGTCATTCCACAGCTGAGCTGAAAATATCCTCTCCCCACTTTATTTGGTGTATTTTGGCAATGCTACAAGGATGTTTCCCATAATTTGACATTATGATATGCAGTAATGTGATTACTCTTAGCTGTCTCAAGGAAAATAATTCCTTCATAATTGTGATGAACTTTTAATTTTAATTTAACCTTTCTGACCACACTGCATTGTTTTAGAAAAGGTGCAGAAGCAGGTGCATCTCATGCAGTGATACCTTGGCATGAACCAGAGGATAGCTGGGGGTAGGTACTGGGTTTAAAAACAACACATTAAAAATTGTGAGCCAGGTTTTTTCTGGATAAGACAGTCAGGTCTTGGTACAGCTTCATTCATGTGTGACAGACACCCGTGGTACTAAATCATTATAAATGCACAGGACCTACTGCTGCTCCTGCTACTGATGGAAAAGTTGCACCTTGGCTATCTGATGCTATTAATTTTCATTTATACGTAAATATAAGTGAAAAAACATAGTGGAAGATTTTTTAATTTTTTTTTTTTTAATGAGAGGCACGGTAAGTTTCAGAGGATAGGGATTTACCAACAGATGCAAAGATACACTCTAACACTAAACAGAAACTGACCTAAAAACTGACCACAGACAAAAAAAATCCCCCAAAAAAAAAAAATCAAAAAAAAAAAAAAAAAAAAAAAAAAAAAAAAACACAGAAAAACAGGGGGAAAAGCAATTTAAATATCCCCAGGGAGTGTTTCTTGTTACTGATCACCCTGGCAAGGTCCCCTTGGTGCAGGGCTGCAGCCACACCATGCCCACATTCTGCAGGACCTGGCCTGAGCCTGTGCCTTCCCTCAGCCTTTGCATCATCACACATCCCCCAGTTTCCACATATTCCATCACAAAANAGCCAGGTTCTTCATCCAGCCTCACCATCCTCCCCAGCAATGTTTCTCTGCTTGTGCACTGTCCTGCCTCCAGGCAAACTCTGCAGTTCAGGNAGCACATCACATCCCCTCTGAGCATCAAATTTCAGCAGCCCCCAGCAGGAGTTTCAGGAGGTTGAATTACTTCATCCTATTTTTATTTTTCCCCATGGGGGTCTGAAATAGCTGGAGGTGTCACAGCTTTTATAATTTTGTAAAAGATGAAGGGGCTGATGGAGAGGGGGTAGGTTCTTGTGTGACTTCCTCTGCAGAAATGGAAGTACCTGCAGAAATTTCAGTGACTTTTCACACGAGGGCTGTCACTCATCTTCACTGGAGCAGATTGTCTCCCCACAGTAACAGGCACATGCTGGAGCCTTTTCTTCTGGTTCCTGTGAAAGCTTTTCTCCACTGATCCAACTGTTAGCAAGTCTTTGGTCATTTGGGTGAGGAAAAGCTTCCTGCAGCCCAGCCCATCATCCCTGTTTGTGCCTTGGGCTGCAGAGGATGAGGAGCTTTGCCCATCAGCTTGTGCCTTGTCAGCTCATTTCTGCTGAAAGCCACCTCTGTGTCACAGGCACCTCACTGCAGATGTCTGACACACCCAGCAGCAATGGTCATTTATGAATCCTGCAAGAATCATTCCTGGCCTTTGCTGCTCCCACATCTGGGCATGGCAAGCATCTCACCTTCTCAGTGGGCACTGCTATTTCTGGGTTTCTGCTTCCCAGGCTGGGTGTGAGCACTGCATGTGACCTAGCAACAGATCTGGGAGAGCAAATGATATCAGNCCTGATGGGAATTACATTCATATCTCTTTTACAGGGCACAGCTGCTGGAGGGGGGCTGCTCCCCACTCAGAATCACTGTGAAAAATGNTCCCCAATCTCCTCCTCATGCCATGCAAGGCAGACCTGTTTTGTCATGGATTTAGTTATGTCTGACACAGCAAGCAGCCTGGGAAAGCATCAGTCAGCATCAATAACAGAAATAATTAAGAATTAGGTGATGAGGGCTTCCCAGGCATGTTCCAGTGTGCACCAGAGAAGCTGTGGCTGGGAGTCACACACATTTTCACCTCCAGAGGAGNTCTCCACTCCCTGAATTACCCAGCTGCCCAGCAGATGGTGGTATTATTTCAACTACTTGCTCTGAGCTCCCTGGGAAGCAGCCAGGCTGCACAGAACAACCATCAGAAAGTTGCTTCAGGATTTCACAGCTCACACTATTGCATTTACAGGTTATTTCCTGCAGCATCCTGATATTCCTTCTTGTAGAAATAAATGTTACTGATATATATCAGCCTCCTGGTACCCAAAGGGGATGAACAAGAAGGTTGAAGAGGGACTTTTTTCAAGGGCAGGGCNATGATTTCAGACTGGCAGAGGGCAGGGTCACATTGGATATCAGGAAGAATTTCTCCCCTGTGAGGGTGGTGAAGCTGTGGCTGCTCCATCCCTGGAAGTGTCCAGGGCTGGGTTGGATGAGGTTTGGAGCAATCTGGGATAAGGAAGGTGTCCCTGCCCATGGCAGAGGGATTGGAACAAGATTCTATGGTTATTCAATTAATCATTCATAAGGTTGTCTTGCATAAAATGNTGGTGACATGAGGAAAATCCCCTTCTCACTATCAGGAGGAGTAATTCATTGAAAGATCTCTTTCCCAGAAATTTCAATCAGCTACAGGCAGCATTTGAGCCATGGTCTTGTGGTGTCATTTCCTCCTGGGAGTTCAGCCTTTTCCACAGCTTATGTGGGATAACCCAGTTACTCACCATCCTCACCAGCAATAAGCTGTTTCTTTCTTTTCCAGTTCTTGAAACATTTCATTCTGCTCTGTTTTTTCTCCTCCTTCATTAGATTTGCTGACTCTCTTCCATCTCCTTTTGCACATCTGCAAACACCAGCTCCTCTCCTGGTGCCATGGAGCAAGATTCCCCAAGGGAGGAGGAAACCCCATCACAGGCTGGGTGGTGTTTGTGCCTTTGGATGGGAGCTGGAGAGGGGAAAGAGCATTTTTAGGGTGGAGTTTCTCCCTACTCTCTTAAGTTGTACTTTATTTGCTAACTTTAAAAGCTATTATGGTCATAAAAGCTATTACATGGTCAGTCACCAGCTGGGAATGATCATCCAAAGGCAGGTGGAAACATTNGTTTGCTGAATAATATTCAATAATAATTGATAATATTCAATCAGTTGTGACCTGATACAGTATATCTATATTAGACTTCTAAGAAAGCAATAACTGATTATAAATATTGAATATTATGTAAAAAATGTTTAGGACTAATTTTTTTTTATTTATTATTTTTTTATATTGCTCACCTGCAGCTTTCCTTGAGCTCTATCACTTAACCTGCAGCCAGGTGTTCAGAGCTGGCAGAACATTCCAGCCTCTGGCATTCTGGCCCTGGTGGGAACTCTCAGAAATACTGAATTTTGAGGCACCCACAGTGCAGATACAGCTGCAATTCGAGGGTTTGACCCAAAATTCTGTTTCAAGTNTGTTTCCTGGAGCAGCACAGCCATGCCTGTCCAAGGCTGGTACTGAGAGCTGTACCTGGGTTGCAGTTATCCCACCCACAGCCATGCACAGTAAGGTGTGAGGNACATGACAAGGAAGCAGCTTGTGAGAACTGCAGAGGATAATTTTTGTAATATAAGGCAATTCAGATGCAAAATGTCTNCAATCAGAAAAAAAAAGTGCGTTAAATACAATATTAAAAATTCAGCAATAAAAATCCTGTANCTGACAGTGATAAAACAGTGCATTAAAAACATGTCACTCAGAGAGGAGGTGTTCTGTGTGAGGGAAACAAGGTTTGTAATCTGGAGTTAAAACAGTGGTGACATGAGCAGGATCAGTCATGCACAGCTGATCCCTGTCCCCAGCACTGCCAGGATGGGAGCTCAGAGGTGCAGAAATATTTAAATATTTCACACTTCAGAATGTTGCTGTGGCACCAGGACTCTTCACCAGGACTGTGGGTTTGTAGGATTGAGCTCTATAGTAATAGGAACTAGTTGCTGGTCAAGTGGTAAATTCTAAATTGGCTCAAATAGGAATAGTCCAGCAATTTCTTTCTTCTTTATGTTCCAGACCCCAGACTTCATTTTCAAACAGTCAAAAATAATTATTAAACTAATCAAGTCTTACCTAACCATCCTGGTACCCANCACTGTGAATATTACCTTTGAATCTCCATCTCCCTGGTCTTTTGGATGACTTTTCACTGCACTTGGTCTCTACAGAGATGATGAGAAGATTTCCTTGCAACCCAAGGACAAATAAACTAAGAGATGTCTCAAAGCAGAAAATAGAAGCAGTTCCCTTACTTAGAGAAAAAGCAGCCAAAAAAATTCACCANAAGTGTGGAATAATGCATACCCTACATCCCTGAAATGGACTTTGGACAGCTGTAGAGGAACTGGGACATTTCAGATGTACAGTACCAAGAATGGGGTCACAAGCTAGCTTTGGTGGGAATTAGACTTTTATGTATCTTATCTGTGCTTGATTAGAGCAGTGGGATGAAGTGAAAGAAGTTTTGTAGCATTTTCTCTTCTCTCTCCCTTTTCTCCCCCAGTTAAATCCAGTTGTGATGGAAGGTTTAGATGCTGGAAAGCAACTATGGCATCAAAATTTATTATGTTTATTACATAAACATGTAATACAGTGTGCAATTTAACAGGATTATCAGAAAATAATGCCCAAGATTTTGTTCTACTAAATGTTCACCCATCCTTTGTCAAGTATTTCTAATTACCAGGATTTTAATGGTAATGTTTCAGAGCTCCAGAACTCCAAGGTCCTTTAATATCTGCCACAACTGAATTTTCAATTATCATAATTCTGTCCTTAATTTCCATCATCATAATTATCCTTCATTACAGCACCATTCTTAAATTGGACTCATCAAAGCAAAATTTTTCCTTGTTTAACTTGACTTGCAACTCACACTGGGATTTAACCTCTCAAACTGTCATTTCAATAAATGGAAAAAACCACCAACCCACTTCTCTGGTTTACCCCATACAACTGTTGTTGTTTTGGGGACACACCATGCTTTTTGTCAAAACTGAGAGTCAAGGGTTGAGTATTTACACAATTCTTGCAATAATAACAGGAACAGTGCANGATAGAACTCTGTGATATTTGCACCAGTCACTCACATCACAGCATGACTGACCTTCAGAAAACCCAGCAACAAAAGAGTATTTGTAGTAGATAAGAGCCATCTCTCTGATAATTCACCTATCTTAGAAGAGAATCCATTTGATNTGCTATTAATTGCATTTAAAAATGCTGGGACACCAGGAAGCCACAGCCCTTAATGTATTTAAATTTCTCATATGCAATTCATTTCCAAAGTGCCTCAATNTTTGCACTTGAAAAATGTGATCAGGCTCCAGAGGAATTGAGATGTTCTCAGTGTCAGATCTTCAGCCTCCATGGCTCTGTGTGACCCCAGTNTGATGGCAAAGCAGGATGAGTCTGNCTGCCCCAAAAAGTGGCTTTCAAGAGACTGAAAGGTCACTGGAAGCAGGGGTGGGTGCATGGAGCCATTCCCCACCTCACCCTGAGCTTTCTGAAGTCAGTTTTATTGCTGGTTTTGNGGGAACAGACTCCACTCTCCATCTCTTTGTCAGTGTGCTTTCAAAATCCCTTCTGCAGGGCTTCATCCAAGAGTTAATTTCACAAATTCAGATCAGGAGGATTGCAAAACAAAGGTGGCTGTGACAAGCAGGTCATGAACAAGGGTTGGGTACTGTTTATTACTTTGAGTACTTCTGTGGTATTCCCTCTCTCAGGTCTGTGTGGCAGCCTCAGCTTAGAAGGTTTCTAAATTAAAACTAGAATATAAGAAATACTACATCATAGAGAAAAATAACTGGCAATTTCATTTTATTTGATGGAGAAAAATAACTGGCAATCTCATTATCCTCTTCTGTCCTTGCCCTGTGGGATGTGTGTGGTGCAAGGAGATTGTGTGGTGTAAGCAAGCCCTGGTACCCAGCTGAGCCTTGGAGTGGCTCTAGAATTTTGGACCAGTCACTTGACCTTCTTCCATTTCATTCAAACAAACTGGAAATTTAGAGGCAACACAGGCCCAGGGTGAAAACTGGACATTGCTTATGGCAGTATTTTCTAGAAAGGTGAATTGCAAAGAATAATTTTGGAACAGCAGTTTTGTTCAGCACTGTAATAATGTGTGTGCTACATGCAAGGAGCAATTCTATATATACAGAGAGCAATATAAATTTATGAGATTTATAGATTCATGTCTTTGCTGTTTGGCTGTCTGCTATGCACTAAAGAGATCTTCTTGCAGCTGCCTAAAATCTACAGATAATAAAAGTGTAGTCCATACTCAATTGCTAATTAATCTAAGATCTTCTCTTTACATTTTTATTAATTTTAATGCAGCTGATTAGTGAGGAAAAGACATGATTTATAGAAAGGCTGCACTTAGCTCATTGCAAGAGGCTTAAGCTCTCAGCTATAACATGAGAAGGAAGGAGCCTGGAAACATTTTC
>OAMK01000029.1:13124-55498 GCA_900205225.1 Saxicola maurus maurus | reverse complement strand
GGCTGGAGCAGATGACCTCCAGATGTTCCTCCAGCAGACACAGCTGGATTCCCTTGTTCCTGCTGCTCAGGGGTACAAAACCAGCCCAGATGGCATCATCTGTGAGCAGGGGACACTGCAGGGCCTGAGGTGCCTTACTGGACTTTTTAAGAGGTTATCTTGGAAACCTTGAAATCCTCAAGAGTTCATTTTGGGAATTCTTCTGGGGGTGCAAATCTGGATCTGGGTCTTACTTTTACCCCCCTCTAAGTGGCTTTGATCCCAAATCTGCAACTGATATAAATGGGAGATGGTAGAAGATGCTTATTTAAAAAAAAACATAAAAAACCCTAACCAAAACAAACAAACAAAAAAAATCCCCAAAAATCAAGCCAAACCAAAACAAACCCAAAACCAAAACAAATACAACTAAAAAAGGACATCATAAAATATATTTTCCATCTAAAGTGATAGCTGACTTTTAAACAAATTTTTCTGTTTCTGAGCTGCTGACAATTTCAGAGAAGCAATCTGAGAGCAGTTCTGTTCTTCCTTTCTGACAAAACTCTTCCTGTTGTCACAAATGCAGCACTAGGATAATTTTAGCACTGAAATCTACCTGTGTTGGGTCAACATGATTTGATTTATAGTCTGNATGCAGCTACTTAATTCATAGCTATATAAATAAATATTTTAAAAAATCGAGTACAGCAAATAAATATGTCAGAGGGGGAATAACTAAGATAGTTTATGGAAATATCAATAATGCCACATGTATGTGTGTGACACCAAAGAAATAAACAATTACAAGGCAGGGTTTGAAACTAGTTCTGTAGTAGGAAAGCAGCCTGAGGCAAGGATGAGGATTTTAATTTCCTGATGGCATTTTGAGAACCAGCCCCTTTACAAACTGGTGATCCTTAATGCTGTTGAGAACTGTCAAGATTAAAGCAAATTTGTGGACATGAAAGGCTCAGTAAATGCACATGTGCTTGATCTTACCTGCTTGTTTTCATGCAGTCCCATTGTAACTGCTCTTTACATCCATAAAATTAATCAACATCATGACTTGACTGCTCCCATTTAAAATCTTCAGGAATTATTGACTGGCTTAAATAATGAGAGGAGGAAATATCATTTTCTTCTAGCTGGTCTTTGGACTGGCTTTGTGCTGCAATGCTTGCAATATGCAGGAATGTATAATTAAAAGTTATCTACAATGCTTTAAAAATATTAACTGAAAATACTTTTACTCACCCAATATCACTTATTTTTCTTTAATTTGGGTTTCTAGTGGAAACATGTTGAATTTCAGGGGTGCTCAAGAGAGGCAGCAGAAAGCATTGTCCCAAGCTCAAGTAAATTCATAAGTTCTGTCTGTCCTGGGTGAATTTCAGCTCTGAGCACTGCAGCACATCTGGCCCATCTGCCACTTCAGCTCATTCACCCAACATCTTCTGTAAGATGGAAGCAGAAAAAATGTCATTCTTTGCTTAACCTCTATTGAAGGAGAATCTNTGTCTCATAATCGTTGTGCCCTGAGTGGGGAAAGTCCCTGAGCTCCCTCAGAGNCAGCTGTGCTGGGAGATTTTCACATTGCAGGAGCCCTTCACAGCTGGAATTCCCAGTTCATCTGCTGGGGCTGAATCACTGCCTTCCATCCAAGCAGCCATCCAAGCCCCCAGAAGAGGCAGGCAGGAAAATCCTACCAGAAAATCAGAATTTGGCTGGGTGTGGAGAGTTGACTCTGGCTTGAGTTACCTTTATGAACACAAGTGCATATTTCAAACACTGCAAGCACATATGGCAATGGCTGGCAATTAGACATCCCCTGACAAGGTTATTTGTCTTCAAAGTCAACAAATACAGGATGATCAACCTTNGTCTGGGTGAAGAACAAAAATATCACAGTTCCCTAATTAAAATTACTTACTTTGTTTATCATTCATAAAAGTCTAAGAGCACCATTGTTTAATAAAATAATATTGAAAGAGCCTGCAAAATCTCAACAAGAAATTTTATCTGTCCTTTGCTTGCAATAACTTACAGACCAAGCAGAAAAACACCAAAGAAAATGGAAAACATTCATCCTGGTCACTTTTCTATTAGCACAGGATTGTTTTGCTTTTTTGTTTCATCAGTGTCTTGTCTAGTCTACTCTCCAATGTTCCTTACTATGAGACTTCTGAAATAATTTAGCAATAAAATAGATGGTGCTGCTAAAATTTTGTCTTTGATATGTATTGGCATTTGTCANACATTTCACTCTTCTCTGTTTAAGAAGAAGTGGATAAATGTAAACCTTAACTAATATTTTTTTCAGGGCTTTTTTTTTATTAAATGCAATGAAAACAAGGATTTTTTTTAAATCATACTACAATTAGGATTTGGTTATGATCATGATCGATAAAATTTAAAGAATTGCATGTACAACCTCTGAGTTAATGTTCTGTCTAATGAATCATGTTTTTGTGCCCTTTTAATCACATTTCTGTCATTGATAAGAAGAAGCTGCCCTAGAGTGCTTGTGATCAAATCTGTTGTACATAGGCATAGGTTTTCAGATGAAGCTGNAATAAAGGAATATTTTCAATGGAGCTTTCTTTAACAAAATATTAAATGCATTTTTGCAAATTAAATCAAATATAAAGGAAATCATGACAAAGGGGAATATGTCAACAGNCACAGGCAGTGACTGCCCTTGACTGACTCAGGGAAAGCTTTTCTGCTTTGGTAAATATTAAGAGTAGAATCTGAAAACCACTAATTAATGTGCACAGCCCCTATTGACTCTCAGAAAAACATGACTTTCAAGGTCACTTTTCCATTTTCAATTTCATCTTTAGGCTTTAACAGGAAACTCACATCACCATGGTGTTAAAAAAATGTGTCATTCATTAGGAGCTACTTTAATGAGTGAAAAATATCAATCCATTTTATTTAACTACTTAAAGCCTTCCATTAGAGGAGATTTGCCTGGAGTTAGGATGGAGGATCCAAAAATTCCTTGGATGGTGGGGAGAAAAAAGCATAGTAATTCCCTCTGATAATGAATACAGAACAACTAATCTTCCTCTGACTCCAAAATTTTATCTGGGCCCAAAGTGAGCTGTGGTTGGAAAAAATTTCATAAATAAAATAATATTTAGCTAAACACAGCAAAGAACCAATACAATGCTTTANCAACAAGAGAAGACTGCATGACTGCTGGCAGAGGAGAAGAGCTGCTGTTATGAGCAAGATCAGATTAAAAATGGGTGTTCCAGAATGGATTCCTAATTGGATATAAAAAACACAACCTGTNCCTCCCTGTGGAACTGAAGGTTGGTTGTGTCTTTTTAAGGGAAAAAGCCAAAAGACTATAAAGGCAATAAAGAGGAATCCTACAATCTGCCAGCAGGGCAAGCAGAGAAATCTGGAGATGTGCATCCCATTTTGCCTTGTGTGCTGACAGATGATACAGAAATACCACCAGCCCATACCTCTGTCCTCCCACTGCTCATCCTGATCCTGCCTTAAAAAAAATAAATTAAAATATGGAGTTCAGTTATAAGAATACAGAGATTCCTGTCCTGGAGCAGTGGGGAGCCACTGATGAAGGAAATCACTGAGATAAAAGCAGGATTTCATGAAGAAGGAATATTTATATGATAAGTAACCCAAGAAGAAGAATGGGTTATGTGAGTAGCAGGAGGCATTTTTTGTCCTGTGATACCAAATTTCAATTCACCTCTATGATGGAGACTTGCACAATCCTGAGGTGGAAACTTGTTAGAACAAACTGTTCCATTTCCAACTCTCCCACCAGCACCACACAGGGTGAGCCACTCACTTCTCTGTCTCAAGCTCCAGCTCTGAAAAGCAGGTTAATAACACCTCTCTCCCAGAGAAGTTGTGAGCTTGCATTTTTCAGCCAGATTGGAGACAGCCAGGAAACAGGCTGAGGTAATTGACTGATNGTTGCAAAGCACTTTGAATGTAAATATCCAGCAGCCTGACTTTATTTGGGATTTCTTATCTTTAATTTCCCATTTACAAACATGTGGCATGCTTTTTTAGTTGCAAAAGGCATTTTTTAAGGGGGCTTACAAGCAGTAGCATATCAGAAGATCTGAACAGGGTGGATTTGTTGTGCTTCTCCCAGGTTAACTGTTTGCAGCTTTTACCACAGAAGTTTCAAAAGTGCAAGAAAACAAATCTAAATGCCTATTTAACTTTAAAAGCTAATAGCATGATGGCTTTCTTCTCAAAATTTCGGTGATTTTTCTTCTTTCTATTTTCTTAATCTTGTGCTTTTATGCTTTTTTTAGTTTTTTTTTTTTTTTACGTTGTGTTTGATTTCTACTCAAGCACCTCCAGAAAGAGGGAAAAAGGTNGGATCCCAAAAATCTGCTTCCAGCTGCAAGTCCACGTGGAAATGCTCCCAGAGAACATCTGTTCTTGCTCATGGATTTGCAGAGGTGGGTTCCTCCTCTTCTTCCTCCCTTTCTTTAGTCAAATACTGACCCAGGTGCTGTTTCTCCATGATCATAGTGATCCAACAATATGTGTGGATCAAAACCATTTCCTTTCTAGGGGCTGCTGTGTTTTTTTGAAGCAGGAAACAATCCCTTTGGATGACCTAGGACAAACTTTTAGGGGTTTGATGAAGAGATCAGGCAGGCTATAATAGGGTCAAAGCCCATTTAAATACCACACCCTTTTGTGACCCTGATTCACACATGGAAGGAAAGACCAACANGCTTTGGCACACTGAAGTGTGCTGAGTCCTCATCAAAGCTCCCATTTTCCATTGTGCTCCCAAGCTCCTGAAATCTGAAGTTCTATCAATAGACAGCACAAGTATTCAGCCTCAGATTTCTGTCTGTGCTGCTGCTTTTGCTAAATGGGAGTGTTTTTGAGACAATTGTGCTCCTGCTCCAATAACCTCTGCAGCTGCTTGTTTCCATCCAGCCCTTCCTCTGTGCTGGAGTGATTGCAGCTCCTTCCAGCTCAGGATCCCTGCTACAGGCAGGCAGGTCAGAACTAGCTCTGGCATGCCTGANATTCTGACTCCTGCTTCTGCATGTCACTAATCATCTTATTTGGGCTTTAAGAGGAGGGATCACTGTGCAGTGCTGTTCCAGAAGGCTTCAAAGTCATTGATCAAGAAATACAAATCCATCACTGTGTGTAATTGGGTGTGAACTGTCTTCATCCCACAGTTGGCACTTTGGCAACATCAGAAGGGATGCATTTACTGTGTCCTGCTCCTGCAGCTTTTACTACCTGAGAATGCAGAAGATTATTTGAGATCACTGCTCAAAGCAGCTGGGAGCAGCCCTGAAGCCTTGCTCATGGCAAGAAATCTTCTCTGGCATTGCAATAAATGAATTTATGGTCCTAGTGTTGAGTAGCCAAGTTCTCCCCAAATCAAAATCACTGCACAGCAGTCTCCAGAGCTGTCAACAGGAGAGTTTCCAAATGGGTCTCAGGGAGGGCTCAGCTGTTCTTGGTCCCATCACAGTGGGTGAATAAATATTGGAGCTGACCAGCTCCTGGGAGGAAGAGGGGACACTCTGACAGGGACATTAGGTAGGAATTTGAAGTGGCTTCTCAAACAGGGAATGTTCCTGCTTTTCTGAGAAGTCATGCTACACTCTTTTTTTCTGCTGTACAAATTTTAATTCATTGTTTAACCCTCTTAGACACCAACTAGAAGCTCAGATGCTTGTTTCACACTTAACTCCCTCTTATGAGCTCTATTCTGGGCTGTCTGCAGAGAATGAGAGTAACCTGTTGTAAACTCGTATTATTCCCCCTCTTTATTCCTTTTTCTAACCCTCTTTGAGTGTGAGGGTTGAGGAAGGATTGTATTGCTGAACCATGCAGAAATCATCACAGTTTTAGGTAGTGTCACCAAAAAAAATTANAGATAATAAAAATGGAATATTCCATAAAAATGGAATGTTTTCAAAGCAGCTTATTATATTTCACTGGCTCCCATCAGTGCATGAGGAAATCCTGCACTCAGATGACATCAGAAACAGGACAGACTTTTGCTTTCTAACCCAAGAGCTCTTATCAATATTTGATGTTACTTTCATTTTGCCTGTGTCTTTTTAAATGTACCTTGAAATCTTATGCAATGTGAATCCAGTCAAATAAGTACAGAGNCTTTTCCTTTCTTTGTATTTCTCATTATTGCTTTGGACAAAATATTTCCAAAAAAGCTCTGGCAGTGCATGGCAGGCTTCATATAATAGAGGCTTGCAATGGATTTGCTGACAGGCTCTTAGTTAGTTAGTGCAGCACTAGCCACCAGAGCTATGATAAAGAGCTTTATCTGGGATTAAAGCTTCTGGAATTACTCATTAATTGGATTAATGAACTGTAATTCATCATGCATGTCAATCCTACTTTGCTCCAGCTNCCTCTTCCACCCTCCTTGTAACATTCATCCAAAGGAAGACCTCTGCTCTGAGAAAGTTCAGGAACAATGTAAAGACTTCCATGATTCATTTTAAATCCCTAATGTGATCAAAAATCCCTTTATTTNTTCCCTGAGCACCTCTATAACTTTCCATTATGTAATACTTAGAGCATTTCTTTAAAACTCCTCATTTCAGAGCTTAGGTCTGTCTGAAACTTTTGGGTTTTTTTAAGCTTTCAAGGCTGTAGAACCATCTTCACTGATATTTTTTAATTTTTTATTTTAAGAAATTAAAGTACTTCAAGTGCTTAACTTAGATTTGTGTGTGTGTATGTGTTATAATGCATTCTATTAAAATATTTACTTAAGTAGAGCCAGAAAGAAACACAGGTTGAAACTTCCAGTTGATTGTGCTTAAAAAAAAAACNTCTGGAAAATATGCTGTACTTTTTTTTTTCCCTCATTTTTTTTTTTTGTGTGTGCTGATAAATTATCTAAAATATTAGCTTTTTTTTTTTTTTTAGCTCTTTGCCTCAGATAGGCTGTTTCACTTGNACCTTCAAGGGACCCTCCATTGAATATACAGAATATACCATGCCCTAGTGATGGCACTGTGAAACAGTAACATCAGCCCTGCTCAGCTGCAAAGCAGATCCTGCAGACATCACTCCTCCAGAGCTGTTAATAAATTGCCTGGGAGTCTGCCTGCAGCAGAAGTCAGAGTTTGAAATGGAAATGTTTCTGAAGTTTGGGGTTCCCTAATCACACACATTCCCATTTGCTCTGTGTGTGTCGGAGCCCCTGGCCCAGGAGGAGCTCTGTGCTTCCAGATCTGGGAGGGGAGAAAGGGATGTTTCATCTGCATACACCAGCAACTCTCACTTTCCAGGAGCCAGGAGGGATGGGAGCCCTCTCCTCCCATGTATTTGCAGAGTGGAAGCCAAACACNGGCACAGGAATGTTTAAGGTACCTGTACCTTCTGCACAGAGCATTTGCAGTAAACAGCAGCACTCACCCTGCCTAAAAGGAGTCAGAGGAGTGGAGTAAAGGGAAATTCTGCTGCTCCATATCAAGGAGATCTTCCTCTGCTCCTGTGCTGGTGGAAGGATGCTTTGATGGAAGCCTGAGGGCAGAGTAAATCCCCTGTGCAGAGAGCAGGGATGAACCAGCCCAGCTGAACTCCAAACCTGACTCAGTCCAGAGCTGGGCCAGGAACCTCCAGGGAGGGCCAGACTTGGAAACACAGCAGAAATCAGGCCAGGCTGATTGCACCCANACTCTGATATTATAATATTCCCTGGCACCAAAGCAGGCACCTAGCCCAGCCAAGGAAGAGCCTTGATATCCAAATATCCAGATGACATTTTTCCATGTGCCCTTCTCTTAGTCTGGGGGAATTGAGCTAATGAAATACCAATAGTGCTTCTATGAGTGCACACATTACTTAACATAAGAGAAATATCTTTTATAAGGAAAGGCAATATCCCTTATTAAACCAACTAATATAATTAGAAAACAGAGAGACTTTCAAGCCAGAGTCCCTTTGTCAGTCTGACAAGAAGAACAAAATTCATCCTAATGTAGAGCTCATAATTCAACCTAATTGTGTTAATCACTTTGTGGCAGAGAAGGGAGCTGGCACATAGTGCAGGGAGGGCTGATATCAGGGACAAGGGACCATGACCTTAGTTTGGGAGAAATATGAAGGTACTCAGTGTTTCAGAGTGGGTGAGAGGAAGATTGGAATGTATTGTAAAACCAGAGATTTTACAGATTTTATTAACCAGTCATCTTCTAAGATTTAGTTTCTGGCTTGTCCTTTGAAGGTATTTTTCTGGTGTTTTCCTTTCCTGAGAATCAGGTCTCAAACATTAGAGATGGAGCACATGCTTGGAGGAAATGCTCTTCCACTGACACAATGGAATTGTGATTCATATGGCATCTCTGCTTCCTAACTGGACTGTTCACTGCCTTTTAACCCCAAAACCTTCCTTTGTTTTGTACAGACTGAGAGTGGGATTTACATCACTGAAATTTAGCTGTTTTGTATGGGAGAGCCATCACCCATTCAGTTAAGGGAAAAAACCCTCCTCCAGAGAAAAATTCACATCACCCACCTTCAGCAGAGGCTGCTGCTGGATTAACATAATGTATCTGACAGGAAACCCTGGTAATTCAATAGCTGTCATGTCATCAACAGCATCCTACAAAGGGGCAACGACTGAGGGATCCCCCAGGGATGGGAACCATCGGGGTTATCCAGCCTAAGTGATGCTTCAGATTTGGATCAGCCCTTAGAGGTTCTTCTTACCAAGGTAAGAAGCTTTAACCATCTGCCTCACCANTGCAGCCATGCCAGGTTTAATTATTTCACAGTTTGAAAATAGGGCTTACCAAAATATTATTGATCCCAGGAATTCACAGAGGCTGCACAAGACAGNAGCAGTTTTCTTCAAAGAGATCAGCTTGTTATTTGAATCCAGCCCTTGCTGCTAATAGTAGGATATGAAAGATTAAATCTAAAGGTAAGTAAGCATGGAAGATGTTTGCAATAAAAATTGTGTACTTAAAAAAAGATAAAATAGAATAGAAAAGTGAATTGGGTTGAGTGGATTCTTCTGCTTTCAGGACACCTGGAAAACTTATCACTGCTCTGAGGCTTCTGAGCATGGACAGAAGACAGAAAATAACTCAGCCAGTGGGATCTCTTATATATAGATATAAACATAAATATAATAATAGAATAGAACAGAATATATTTATATAAAAATACATAAATTTATATATAAATAAATATAATAAATAAATAANTTATATATATACAAATGTAATAAATAAATACATTAATAAATAAATTTTAATATATAGATTTAAATATAAAATACTGCTCCATTAGTTTCAAGTAGGGAGATTTTTTCTTTTCTTCACTGCAGATGTAACTGGGATGGTGACAGACAGACAACCCTGTGTCAGGGACAATGAGGGTGAAGAGAGAGCCCAGGGTTTTTGGGAAGATCATCCTCCTGCCAGGAAGGTTCCAGGAAGGTGCCCCCACCATGGCAGCAGAGACTTTGTGTGTGTCCATGGAGCTGCTGACTAGAGCTCAAGGCAAAACCCTCTCCCTTGACCTCAAAATTGGAGCAATTTGAGCAAAGTTTAACAGACAGAGTTCAGACCCTGGAGCACAACAACATACAGGCACTGTGTAGAGATGCCCCTGCACAGATTAACAGGCCAGAGGAGCAGGATGCTGAATGGAAATTGCATTTCTGGCTTTAATTTCCTCAGGTGAGAAAAAGGGTTNTAAACTCCATGTCTTGAACTGCAATGCTGGCACATCTCCATCCCACTTGGANATCTCCTCTCCACTGAAACCCTCCCACAGAGTGAGGGGCACCCTGTCCATATTGAAAAAAATATCTGTAGATTGTCTTTTTCTTTATTCAAAGCAGCCTGTGGGTTTTTTCACACCACAATATACAAGCAATATTCTCAGAATCTTGTGATCAGTCTGAGTGGTTTTTCTCTCCACAGCACTGATCTCATCCTGCTCCTGGATCACCTCTCCTCAGCTTTGCTCTGAGCTTCACAGAGCAAAGGTTCCCACTCCCAGCATTGTCCAAGCAAATGGTAACAATACTTGCATTTTAGGATGTAGATTGAGGCAAAAGGCTGTTTTCTGGTAAATCCCACATCTTCCACCATTATGGAGCTTTTCTTCCACAAAGCTGACACCACTTCAAACCCAGCANTTTTAGATGGCTGTCACAAAACCATCAGACTCTTCTGTTGAGTGCAACAGTCGGTGCCTGAGCCCCAGCAAACATTGCTCAAATTATCATTTCAAATACCAGCACTGGCTATCATGAAANCTGAATTTCTAACCACTCCAAAACCACATTTAAAAAGGGATTTTTCTGGAGTTTTCAAAATTTTATGGTGTTTGAGGGGAAAAAACCCAACAATACTATAGGTATTTAAATTAATTTCCAGAAGATCAGGTTATGTTGCATTATTATTTTATAAANTCTTAATGACTGGATCACACTACCAGGAAGATGACAGTTTCTCCAGAATTGCAAAAAATATGTGAGCCTAGCAAATACAATTTAATACAGCACAAAATAAGTTATGATATGTAGTTTTACCAAAACGTGAATGCCACAATATTAAAGAAAAAGTTTATTACAGATAATTGCTTGCTCTGTTTATGCTGTTTCTGTAGAACTTGGATAAGCAATTTAAGTTACAGAGATTTATAACTGTTTCCCTGAAGATGTATGAAACTAAAAAAATTGCAAGCCTTTTTAATCCACCTATAAATCATTTTATACATTTAATTTCTTCTGTATACATTTCATAGGTTCATATATAAAATACAAGTGAAAATTGCTACATGCTTTCAGATGAACCAGCTTTTGCATTTCTTTTCACCTCTTTATCATTCCTTTATGTATTCACTTCAAGCAGAATATATTAAAATTCCCACCGGTTACTTAATATTAAATATTTAATGGCCATATAATTCCACATTTNAAAATATTTTTGTATGAATGTCAGTGGTGAGTATTGCATATGTTTCTCCTGAATAGGACTCAGAATGTGTTGATTGCTTTGGAAACCTGAGTAATGATGAGGGAGCCCAGACAAGGCAAGGCTGGCTCAAAGCAGTTACCAAAGACTGGAGAAGGCTCTGGGGAGACCTGAGACCCTTCCAGTGCCTCAAGGGGCTCCAAGTGAGCTGGAGAGGGACTGGGGACAAGGACACAGAGTGACAGGGAGGGCAGGGTTGGATGGGATATTGGAAGAACTCATCCCTGTGAGNGTGGTGAGGGTGCCCAGGGAAGCTGAGGATGCTCCATCTCTGAAAGCACTCAGTGCCAATTTGAAAAGGACAGTCTGGTCTAGAGGAGGTGTCCCTGCCCATGGCAGAATGGTTGGAACTGGGTAATTATGGCCCAACAAAAGCATTCTGTGATTCCAGGTTAAAATGGAAACCCCAGCTGCNCTTGGGTCAAGCCAAAATCTTCTGCACTGTCCCACCTCTGATCCCTGCCCTGGGGATGTTGGACTCAAAGACCCTCCTGTTCCATTTTCCATTTTTCCTCTTCACAAGGTGCAGCAAAACTCCTCATTTGCCATCAATAATCAACGTATTTAACTGGAAAAAAAAAAAAAAAAAAAGTGGCAGCACCAAGGCTCTGACCCTCCCTGCCCTTGGCAGCTCTGTCTCCTCCCCTGTCCTTGTCACACCCACTTGGCAGCTCACATAAGGACAAACCCCTTTCTGAAAACTTGATACAGGTTTTGCTCTAATTTCAGTGGCAGCAGCACCTTAAATTCTGAAATTCCCTAAAGGGTTTCCTGAAATGTGTTGGTCTGAAGTGTGACTGTGTCCCTTCTAAAGTAACACCATGGCATTGTTCATCNTGCTTGTTTTCAGTGCTTATCATAAGAGTGGATTATTATGCACATTTGTTCTTTGTGAGAATTGTGATTTCTGACACCCCCCTACCCCTCAAAAAAACCAAAAAAAAACAAAAACAAACCAAAAAAACACCAACCACCAAACCTCCAAACAAACAAAAAACCCACAACCTCCCAAACAGAAACAACAAAAACAACAAAAAAAAAACAAAGAACAAAAACAAACAAACAAACAAAAAAACCCGAAAAACAGTAACAAAAAACCAAAAAACCAAACCTGAGGAGAATATATTGAAAATGTCCTTTAGGCATAACATTCTGCAGATAGGCCAAACACATATGGAAAAATTTAGGTCTATTTTGTTTTCATTTTATCCAATAATAGCAGAAGAATTCTGACTTTGGAAATGTGAGATGTGATCATTGAGGTTAAGAATAATTAGAATTTGGAAAAGATTTAGAGATAGAGACAGAAAGACAAAATGNCCATTTTCCCTAAATGTTCCTTGGAGGAAATCCAAAGAGAAAACAGTGAGGGGGAAACTTAGCACAACTTCTCCATGAGAGAACAGGTGAGGACATAATTTCCATTCTAATTTATAAAGAACTCCCATTTTCACAAGGGAAAATTTAATCTTACTGTGAAAAGCCCTGATATTGTGACTGCAGCCATGGCACTGAGGAGAAGAGCATGGATTGTCCCTTTCCACTTGACTTGCAGTTCAAGTTCCATGAAGTGTCTGAGCACCTCCTTCACATTGAGCTTCCTCTCACAATTGTCTTGCTCCTTTTGTAGTTTNTTTTTTTTTTTTTTTTTTTTTCTGTTGTGTGTGTGGTTTGGGTGGTGTGTGCTTTTGTATGCAAATATAATAATGAAGGATATTCCTAATTTCTGCCCTTCACTCCTCACACTTTGCTCCAGGACACCATACTCCAACTGGCCCACCAGGATTTCCATTTTCTCCTACCCTCCAGTGAACTCAGACTCCTCATAGGCTGTTTAATGATTTTTCAAAAGGCTTAACAAGGTTATTGCCACTACAGTGGTTATATCTCAGAGGACTGAGAAAAATAAATATGCAGCTTAAGTCATGGAATTTTATAAAATGGTTTTGGAGAAGAATCCTCCAAACTTTGCATTAAGGTATCTGGGACACACATTTTGATGATGTCCAACTCCTCTCAGTGTGCTGCTACACATATTTTAAACACAACAGGGCTTCAGTTATAGATTACTTACTGGTTTTTTAAATGGTAGTTGAGAAGTTCAAAGCCATTTTATTACTAGTGAGGAATTTATCTGTAGGGACATTAGAATAAAAAGTACTTATTTCTTTGTGACTAAAATTGCACTATTGTGGGGTATCAATTTGCATTTTAAAGCTGTAAATTCACAGAATTGCATTATTTTTATAGTTGCCATCAAAATATGAAAAGGAACATTAATCTTTTCAAATTTAATTTTGCCTGGATTTTAATTTCATTGCTTATTATCAGAGGTATTTATAGATTTTTTTTTTCTTCTTAATATCTCTGACTTCACAAAGTTTATGTTTGAAAAAAAAATATATGNCACAGTACTAAAGAGATTTTCTAGTTAACTATTTTTCCATTTCTTTTCATAGGCAAATATTTTATTGAGCAGATGGGACTCTGATACTCCAGTATCAGAGAACATATGCAAAATATAATATCCCTGGCTGCCTTGTTCACACTGGTATGAGAGAAACCTATTTTGTCCTGCAGTTTGGAAACCTTGATTGAGATGCAAGATGAGAAGTGTGTGACATGGTAGATGTACATTTATTTGTCTCATAGCTAAAGGTGGGAAGAGCAGATGAAGTAAGAAGATGCTACAACAAAATGAACTTTTGGCTAGATCTCAAAATGCTTTTGTTTAATAGTGTAGGCTTGTTTTGTTTCTTAATAAAAAGGATAAACTCAAAAATGGTGAAAAATTACCTGCACTGCTTGTTTCCTGCTGTGTGTCACTGGAGGGTCCCCTGTGAGCTTCACTGCTTATTTAGGGTGAATTTCTCCTGGTGGAAATGACCACCAAAATCCAAGTTCAAGAAGAAATCTCTCTTTTACCTCTAGGTCAGGCACTTTCCATCACTGCCTACCCCACTCTTTTGTTGCCTGGATTTTTATGGGCTGTGTTTTAGCTTTGCCAAGAGACCAGCAGCCCCTAAACCATGAAACATTTTCACACAGAGCAGCTTTAGCCCTTTGTGTATTTCCTTATGGATTTTGCTTCTTTCCATTTTGTTGTACAAAAGCAGGTAGCAGACCCAGTTTTCCAAAGGAATGGTTTGCCATGTTTGCTAACCTTGAGAGAGGGAAACAGTTAATTTGGACATGCTCATTTAGATGATCTTTTTACCAGTCCTTGTGGGAAGAGAGAAAATTATTTGCAGATATTAAAATCTCAAAAATGCGGCTGAGATGCTTCTTTAATGGAAGTCAGACCTTATAAATATTCCATGTGCCTGGGATTGTATATTACATTTCTGCAATTTTCATTCTGCTATTATCTGTTTTTATTATGAGCTTTATTCCATCAGAAGCTCTGATAACTTCGGTAAAAAAGTTTATTTAGGAAAACAAATCCNGAAAGGTTTCCATTGTAGACTGCTAGGGAATTTTTGGACTGCCAGTCATTCTTATTTCCAGTTGGGATTTATTGCCTGTTTGTCACTTGTAGTCTACAGATTATACTTATCAATAAACAAAGACTTGTCTTTTTTATTACAGCTTATGGGTGTCTAGGATGATTTTTCATTCACCTGNATCATCAGACAAGTTAATTTCTGAATATCCAACACCTCTAGTTTNTCAGCCCATGGGATGACATGACACCCCTGCTGCCATCCTTGAGGGGTTTCCACATTGAGTATTATGTTAGTGTCAAACTCAGGGATCTGTGACTGAAGGTACAAATGTGAGCAAACTCTGATGGCTGAGNTGGTTCTCACAAGTTCCTTAGGATTAAGATGGTTTGGGTTCCAACTTAAAACAAAGAAAAATGTGGTTGATTTTAGTTTCAAGAGTTCTTTATCCATGATCAATCTGCTGGATTCTGTTCCAGGGAGGGAAGCTAAATGCAGAAATAATTTACCTCTCTTGTAAAAGCTGCTCCAGGACCTTTCTGCTCACCTGCCTGCATGGGTTAGAGCAGGCACAGCAAGGAGGAGGCATTTGCACTGGGCCACATCCTCCACGTGGGGTTCAGACACACTAAATAAATAATCCATCCCCTCCTAATGTCTCAGCAGGATGATCTTTCACCCTCTGGCTCCAGTCTCCGGGAAGCCATTGTAGTTCCAGTTACAGTCATGCTCTTCTAATTTTTGAAAAGGTTAACACAGTTTTATCTCTAATAGCTGCTTGATCATTGCAGAAGCTAACAAGTCATGTTGGAANCATTAGTCAGGGAGACAGGGGAATGTATCTGGGTGTCTCACACAATTATAAGGAGAGTTATTCTCCTGCTGTTATCACTGCATTACCATGGCTGGTATTGAAATGACATATTTATTAGGGAAGAGTACATGAGGTTCAAGAAGCTCTGGGTGCTTGCCAGCAGTGGAGTGTTTGCCTCTCCTCTCCTCCATCTGGTCATCTGCTTGTCCAAACCATCTTGTGAAAATAGTCAGGTTATTGCTGCTCCTCTTATGTTCAAGGATTTCATGCTGGCACTTTCATGAAGGGCATCACCATGTTCTCTGCCACAGTAATTTGATTAAATGGCAGAGTGCTGTGTTAGGTAGCTTCTTTTAAAAAATGTATTAATTAAGCATATGCAACTTTGTGTCAGTTGTCTTTGAAAAATTAATTATGATNCAAAATTTATTGTTCATTTTAAAAAGCAGTCTTGTGATTTTCCCCACATCTTCNCTCTGACCAGATCCAGCCAAGCTCTCTGTTTGCCAGGAATAAGGAAAATCCCTGAATCTCTCTTGCTATGGTGTTCCATCTTGGGAGACATTAATATCAGGAACTGGAGCCCCATGAAAACTGGAGCCTTGGGACAGGTCAAGGAGCATAAGCAAAAATCAGTGGCCTCTCCTGTGGTTCCACTCTCTTTCCAACAATTCAGACTAAGAAATGTTATAATTCTTCCTGTGTTTTAAGTAACTACATGCTCTGGGAAGAAGGGAGGTGAATGCAAATATGTTTAGGTTGCTTTTTCACTGGAAAATAACTGTATTAACTTGTGGATCAGCACACAGATATAATGTTATTTGGCAGTTTTCCATGACTATGGCTTACTTCTAGTGAGATATTTCTGTGTTTGCTTTAGTTCATAAAATCCTGTGAAAAGATAGATTACAAACAAAACTGTATTCCTTTTTATTGCAAAATATATTATTATACTTTTTGGCATATTACAGATGAATATATAAATAATAAACAAACAAACAAATAAATAAATATTACTAATATATTTTTATTAAAAGATANATTTGTAGAGGGAAACAGATATGGACATTGATATCATTATAGATATCAATATCCATATGGATATTCCCAATAGCATTTTGTGCTTAAGAAATGAGTAGCCTAAGCCAAATATAACTAGCAACATCTGGAGATGTTAAGAAGGTTGCTCAGGTAATTTTTAATAAAGAAGCAACAAAAATTGTAAAATTTGTTGGTTTAGAGAAAGCACACATTGCAAGTAGGGCACAAAGAAATACTCAGTGCAAGAAGATTGATGTTTATCCACACCTAACTACATTTTAGCTGAATATAGGTTAATATCACAACAACTTTCATAACAATTTTTGCTTAGAGTAGTGTTTTAGTGGCAATATTTGTTGCTGACTTCACATTGAACCACTATCAGGTTGCACTTAGGCTGGTTTAAGTTTTAAAGTTGTGCTNCCCCATCCCTGGGAGTGTCCAAGGATGGAGTTTGGATCAGTCTGGGATAGTGGAACCCCCTGCCCATGGGAAGTCAGAATGAGATGAGCTTTAGGTTCATTTCCACCCCAGTCCANTCCATGAGTCCATGGTTTTAGTGGCTTAGTGTTACTACTTGAAGGCTCATTATTTGCTGTAATTGCCTAAAGATTCCATATTGCCTCTAAGTGGGGAAGAGCTAATGAAGTTGTACAATTAAAGTAATCATAGCTAATAATTAAATAAGGCAGTAAATTGCATCTATGGAGCTGTTCTGCATTTTTTTGAACTCCTAATTTTAATGACTCTGCTGAGTTAAGAGCAGAAGCTTAAGAGAAGTTAAGTNTTCCCAATAGAGCTGATGACCAGAGATTGTACAACACCCCAAAATAATTAAAATTCTTGCTGAAAGCCTGGCCCACATTTATTGTAATGTAATAACATTTTGATGCAGTTACTGCAATAACATTTTGATTTTTACAGTATCATGTGAAAGTATTTTGGAATTAGAAAAAAAACTCTATAGAAGAAGCAAAAGGGGCAGAAATTGAGTTTTTTGGCTTGCACAGTTTCAGCAGAGGTCTCTGACCTGTGCTGTGGGTGAGCACTTGGGGCAAACCCTGATGTCCTTTCTGTGGCCACCTCCTGGTGAGCAGGGAGGGTGTTGGGACATCCAGAGCAGTGAAGAGGGAAGAAATATCTTCACTAAAACTTGTTAGTGCAACACCACANGCTGGGAGGGAAATGCTTTGACTGATAACTGGGGGCAGGTCTGTCATGATCCTGGGCAGGAGAACACCAGTGTGGCCACACCAGAGGCCAGAAAAAGAAGATAGAAGTGATTTTTTTTTTTTTTTTTAGAATTTTAAGACAAAGATTGTTTTCATGGGTTTGGAGTTTTTTTTTTCCTAGCTAGAGCACTCTCCATATTTTCTTTATTTAGACTGTTTGCACACACATATTTTCTAGTGTTGGAATTCTCTGCTGCTTAATGTAAACACTGGGCAACATCTCAGTTATTTTATCAGGAGTGTTGCACTAAACATGAATGTGTCAACACATGAATAAACCCAGAAAAATTCAAAATAATTGGGCAAGTTGCTTCTACTGCAGCCTCCAGTTGACTAAACTANTAGCAAATGAGAGTGCCATGATGGAAGTATTGAGAAATACAGTGCAGAAAACACATAAAATGCTAAATGAATCAAGGAAACCGTGACATCAAATTACAGCAGGGAAAGCAAAACCTGACTCCAGGAGAAGGAAAATGGAACTGAAACTCCTGCTAAAGTTGTGACAGGCTTTGGCCATAATCCACCACCTAAATCCATGTGTGTGTCCCCTGAGTTTAATCTCAGTGTCACAAAAAACCCAAACAAACCCCAGCCTGTAAAATACAGACCAGATGGGATAAATTACATTAGTGTCTGCTTCTGCCTTCCTCCCCAGGGAAAGNTGCTGCTGATACCAAAGCTCTGGAGTCACCTGGAACTTCTACCAAAGAACAAAACCAGTGTGGAGCAGCTCACTGGCTGGGAAGAGCATCTCAAAAACTCTCTGAGCCTCACAAAATTGTCATTAAAAAGGCTCCTTCAACCTGTCAATTAAAAAAAAAAAAACAACAAAAAAAAAACAACTAAAAAAACCCCAACTAACTAAACAGAAGATAGGAACAAACTTCCAACAGATGCAGCTGTCATTTAAGATTAAAGCAAAAAGCTGTGGCACAAAACCTTACGATGTGTGCAATCACACAGCAACGTTTCCCAAAATATATCTGTTAAAAATAAAGGAACAAAGTGCACCAGCAGTAATTAAATCAAGGCACTGAGCAGGAGAGCTCCACAATCTGTCCACACATGCATCCTACAAGCACCTCAAAGCCCAGTCCTCAAGGACCAATAATCCCTCCAAGAAATTATTTACTTTCCTCACCACAAACGTGCTGAAATGTGAAGCCATAAATTCCCCTGCTGGAAAGAGGAAAACTCACCTGTTGTAAAAGAGAGAGGAGCAGGGACAGGAATGGTTGACAAGACCCATGAGCCTGGGCAGGGGAGGGCTGCTGGAAGCCTTGGCTTGGGATCATGCCTACAAAAGAAGCAGGGAAGATGGTTGTTTTGGGAAAAAAGACCCATTTCAAATAAGGCATCTAACAAAAGTTAGTGGTTCTTCCAAAAAAAGTCCCCCTGGAAATGAAGCAATCTTCCCATACTCATCTGTGCTGTGTCCAAACACGCTCATGTCCCCTTGGCTGGAGGTGTGAATGGGACAGAAAACACCTCCTGTCTCCAGAGCCTTTTGCAGCTTCTGGGATCAGAGGATTGAGGGAATAGGCAATTCCACACCCAAAGTGGGAATAATTGCTTTCTGGTGAAAGAAGCTTACTGCCACAGCCAAAATCCACTTTTAATCAAGTAGCAGTGAGCTCCGTATATGAAAAAAAAAACCAATCATCATGGAATAATGTCTAAATTCCTGTGTATTTTACTTAACTAATAAAGGAAAACATATTTTTGGTTGCATTTTTATTTCTGAAATGATGTCTTTCCTGTTCATAGATGGCTTTAAACCATTCTCCTGTGCTGTTTCACNTAATACCTTAACACTTGCATACAAGGGAACATCATTTTCAGATTACTGCTTCTGCCATGCACATTAGAATTTCTTCCCTAGGGAATTAAATCCTAATTTTTAACAGCCAATCCAATTATTTGCANTTTAAATATCATCTTGATTAATCACTGACAAGCTGCTCGGTACAAGACACCAGTCAAGTGAATATATTTTAAAAGTACTATATAATCAAGCCATTTAACCAAGCATTTTATATGTCTCAGGACAAAACAAACCTCTGTCAATAAAATTACAAGGCATATCACAATCTACAACAGATGCTTTATTGAATTCTTTAAATATATTACTCCATTAGCATCAGTTCGTGTCAGTGTGGCACGTCAGGTGAAGGCTCCTTAAATGAGCACCAGATAAAGGATGGACCTGTTGCAGCAATAGATTTACTGTTATGGATTTAAGAGGTCTCTGCTGTATTCNCATTACTTTATTACCATTTAGCACATTCTAATTAAAAATAAAAAGACTTCTTCCCTTCGCCTCCTTCCCTTGTGCATTGGGAAGTGATTTAATTCTACAGAGAAAGAGCAAACGACAGATCAAAAGAAAATGTTAGACTATAAATTACCTGCTTCTCTGGACATATGGACTATTCATTAAGTATGAGGTTGAATGTTAGTTAAATTGCTTGGCTGTCAGATATGCTAATCCAACCAAGCCATTCTGTACATGGTGTACAACATTCCCNTGCTGTGATTTAGGGAATTGTTTCTCAACTGGAACCTCTGGTTCCCAGAGACTCTCCAGCCACATCTTTGCTGCTGTGGCAAGGACTGGCACTGCTCACAGGGCCAGGCAGGTGTCTGCTCTACCACTACCACCCAAAAACTGATATTCAATTAATTAGCATTGGATCACATCCTGGGAAGGTGAATCTCAGTGGATGAATAGCCCAAACAAATTGCTAGGAACAGAAATGACAGCAGTACAGANTTGTCCTTCTCTTGGAAAAGCTCAAGTTTGCCTTTATGGAAATNAAGTGCTGGGCTCCCCATATTTCAAAGTGTCCACATCTTTAAAGACAGCCTGTGAAGAGCAGGGCAAGGCAGGAAAACTGCACTCAAAACAGAAATGGAGTTGTAAAAAATCCCTACTTTGGTGACAGCCTAAAAGTCAGTGGGAGAGTGGGTAGCTCATGCCCTTTGGTAAACTTGGAGGGAGTTGTATAAAGTACCTACATTAGCATTACATTTTAGTATTTAAATAAAACCTCCCATAGACATTTTTGTATTTATGCAAATTTTTNTGAGTGGAAAAATTGTTATTATGAATGAAAGTCCTGAATCCTCGTTGTTGGACTTTTATTTTAAATGTTNATGGCTCTAATCATTCATAAAAATAATAATGAGACAATTTGCACTGGACAGATCCTGGCAAAACCCTGCCAGAACCAGCTTAGCCCTCAGCAGAGCTGAGTGAATGCAATTTAGCATTCTCCAGCAACCCTTTGCTCTTCCCAGGCTTCCCTTCATCAGAGACTTGCCAAAGTGTTTTGAACTGCTTGGTTATTTCTGACTTAGATAAACACCCTGTAGGAAATTAGATTAATACTAGTTCACAATGGGAGCCCCTTATGACCCCATTTCACTATTACCACTCCTATCATCACTCACATCATGAATAAAGATGTGGGGCAGTGCTCCTGGAANTACATTATGCTGCTAAAAGGCTGCATTTTGTAAAGTTACCTTTGCCTTGCTGGCAGGGAGGAGGTGGTGTCAGGCAGGTTGTCTGGAAGAGCTTCACATTTACCAAAGTGATGCTGTGAACCTCCAAAAAGCAAGGCTAAGAAAAGCAGATTCTGCCTTAGACTAGGGATTTGTTTTCTTTAGGATCTTTTATAGCTTACCTAGTCTCAGGTTAAAGTTTTTCCCCTCTGTTGGATAGGGACAGGTGAAAAAACTGAAGTTTAATCACAGGCTGGCATTNCACTTCAGTATGGTTTTTGCTGAGTGAGTTTCCAACTCAAAGAGCACATGGTTAAAATTTATTTGGGACATTTTCCTACACAGTAAATTTACCAAAAGGAAATTCAGTTCTGTGAGAGGAGAGAAATCTTCTGTGCATGTCAAACTGCTTCAGACATTTGGGCTGTAATGAAGAACATGTTATCCAGCTTTAACTGGATATTCATGTCAGGGAGAAGATTTCAACTACTTAGCAGGAATTTGGTTATAGGAATCTGGGTTCTCACTGTCATTTCTCTGAAAAAGTAGTGCTGATTAATCCTGTTGTGGCTGGACTCACCAGGCAATTTTGTTAACAACAGCCTTGAAGTTATTTTATTTGCAGAGAAGGCAAATCAGAATTTTTGTCTGGAAAAGGACAGCAATGTTCTCTGTTCTTCTACAGAGTGGTCCTTTGAGAGAAGTTGTCAGACAGTGGAGAACTTGTTTTTGCATTTTATTCTCCATCTTTCCAGGGAGTTTCCAGGACAGAGCATCTTTCTGGGAACTGAACTGTGGTTCATGGGCTAAAGTTTTCAGGAGACTGGGTTATGGTTTTCCTTAATATGCCCTTTTGCTCTGATGACATTGGTGTGGATATGTACAAAGTCAGTTAAACTCAGACTGTAGTCAGACTCTGCTTCACTGATTTCTCCTCCCTGAGCTATTCTCTAAGGGCAATGCTGAGCACTCAAATGTACACAACTTATTGGAATGACACTGAAATTCTGGCCAATTGTAGAGAGCATAAATCTGAATTAAAATGTCCACTTTTGAAGATTTTTTGTTACTGACACTGATTGCAACGGCTTTGCAAAGATGCAATTGTGCATGAGTTTGTAATGTTTTATTTGTAAATAATGAATATTTTCTCTCATTGGCAGAGNGTACAGAAGGTTTGCAGAGGTTGGAAAGATGAGGGGAGGAGTTGGTAGTTCCCACTTCAGTACTCAGAGCTGCTAAACTTAAAATTCAAGCTTCATTTCCATAAACATGAAATACGAGGGTGAGAAGTGATTTAAATTTATGAATGGGGAATAAAATTCTCCTGCTCTAAAACTCTCTTACCATTTGCTAATGGTAGAATGGTAGATTATGATGGAATGGTTTGTGAATTTACTTTGTGACTAAACTACAGATTGAACCAGTTCTGAGCTTTCAGAACATCAGAGTTAGATGACACACAGTACTATGTAATTGTCAATTATCACAATATATCCATACAGAAAAAGTCATTAAACAGCAGTGAAACTGCAGAGGATTTGAAAGGTATCTAAATGTTTCTAAATTTAGCTCAATTAAAATAATAGACCAGTGTGAAAAATAGTGCTTAAGAAGTCTGAGGGGAGGAAAAAATTATTCTAGTGATCTAGTAGTCTGTGCTCTTTATAAACAAAGCTCTAAAGATTCAGAAACAAGATACTGTAATTGAAGTCCATTAAAATCAATAGAGGAATAAAAAGCAGATGGAAATAGCACAGGAAGGAAAACATGCCACAGGAGTTTCAGAGCACTGATTGTACCATGGGAGTTTCAAAATATTGAGTTCTCACCTTCAATTTTCACTGAGCTAAGGAAAGCTACTGAGGCAGCCTTGGAAATCTGTCTGCTGGTAAATTTTGGCATGAAGCTCTAAGGACATTGTTCTGCTGACCTCTCTCAGCCTGTGATTCCACCCTGTCCCTCTGTTTTTCCTTTTCACAAGGTGTGGACTATAAATAAGTCATAATGCTGAATCACACCCTTTCTGCAGAGCAACATTCTCTGATCTGCTGCATTCACTTCATCTGAAAGGGCAAAGAAAAGTATTTATGTTAATTACCCTGTCAGCACCCAGCATCTCTAAAAAANACCTGTGATTTAGAGAATTCTTGTTCCCACCCTGTCCTCTTCTCCCTCATGGCCATGAGGATCCTGGGGAGCCTCACCAGGTATAGGGATTATACACCAGCAGGGACAACTTTCATGTTCTGAGTTCATGAGCCTGGCTTCAGCAGCACAAGATTTTATTTCTATTTGTGTTTTCCATCTGCTTTTTCATCTCCAAATGTCATTTTCAGGATTTTCTTCCTGTCTATGAAGAATGTCACTTTTCCCATTCAGGGAAATACAATTTTAAAGAATGTGACTGTCATTTTTCCCATTCAGGGAAAAATAGTTTTAAAAAATTTGATTCTAAGTGTTGGTGCTTTAAAAAAGCATGAGATTTATAAGATATAATTAAATGAGATTTTGTTGGTTTACCTTAGAGGAAATTTCCCCTTATTTTCCTGACTGTTCTCTCTATTAAAATAACAGAAAAGGAAGGAAAAATATACAGCATCCCCATGTAGTCACCATTTGAATTTACTGTGCTTGGGTACCCAGCAGACCCATTAGTGAGTATCATTACATACAGACAGTGCTTATTTCAGGAAGAGCATCATATTTGATTATAAACTGTGGAACACATATAATTTTAATAATGCTATATTGGCCAGATTAATTGGTCCTTCCTCTTACATTGTAAGTGGTCTCATTTATTTCAGGACAGCACAAAATTAAGTTAAGGAACAAATAAAAGCGACAATGGGTCAATTTAATAGCCAGGAGGTTGCACAGCCTGCACCACTTTTTCTGCNTCCACTCAAGACAGGCTGCTGTGATAATTTTAACTCTGCCTGGTTAATGATGATGTGAAATGCTGGCCAAATATTGTACACCTTGCTCATGCCAGCAATCCCACTGAACCCTGGTGTTTATAGCACTTTCTGTACTCCATCACCTGGATGCCATGAAATGAAGTAGGATAGTCCATTAATTTCTTTTACTGCAGGACTGGCAAACTAAGACTGCACCAACTGATGTGCTGAACAGGGGGCTGGGAGGTTGGAAATGCACCTGATGCTGAATCTTTGCACACAGCTCAAGTAAAAATAATTGCTAATCAATAAACAGCAAAATGTATTTTTCAGAGGAATTTTTTTTTCCAAGGAGAAACCAGCTGCTGAAATGGCTGCCATAGAAAAGTTTTCCTANTTTAAGAGAGATATTTGTGTAAAGTGGCTGATGAACAGAAGAAACAAGATTATTTTGCAGTCACCCTTAAAAGAAATTTTAGCCCATCAAGCAAGAAGATGATGTGTTACTGTGCCTGTGAGTGCATCCTTGCCTCAGAATTTCCTTTGCCTTCATTTGGTGGGCTAATTAATTCCCATTTATGTTTAAGTAAATGATTCTTTGCAGCATTCACTGACTTAGTCCTTATTGAATAAACATAAACAAAATTTATGGATAACTCTAAGCCCAAGTCCTTGAACTGCTGAGAGGACTGTCTTGAGAATTCAGCCTTCAATTCCTAACTTCTTAAAAAGTCCACAGTAAGTAATGATGCTCAGTATATCAGCCTGATACTGCCTCTGCACATTAGCATTGCTTGGATGGTGTCCATAACTCTTGAAATGCTGAAGCCCACAATAAAAACAAGAACCATCATGAGGCTTTTCTCCCTCAATAAAAATGTTTCTTTGCATGGAGTCCTATAAGCCTNTATCAAAACAACTCATCTAACTAAAGGGCCATTTGCTCAATGAATTTTGGGGAGCAGAAAGGAGTTGAAAGGCACAAATTTCAGTGGGTAAGCTGCTTGTCTGGCTTTATTTCCTCTGCCATCTTAAAGATCATAAGCTCAAAGGTGGGTGATATTGGATAAATTGATTTGGGAACTTGTGCTTTTGTATTATTTCATCAGCCTGGAGAAGGGAAACCTCTGTGGAGATCCCATTCAGTACTTAGAGAGGGCTCATTAAAAAGGACAAGGACTTTTTATGTGGGCAGATGAGGACAAGATAAGAGGGAATAATTTGAATCCAAATGAGGAGAGATTCAGATTAGTTATTAGAAATTCGTGGCTGTGAGTGTGGTGAGGCACTTGGGGCCCAGAGAAGTTGTGGATGCTCCANCCCTGGAAGTGTTCAGAGCCAGGTTGGGCAGGGCTTGGAGCAACCTGGGATAGAGGAATGTGTCCCTGCCCATGGCAGGGGTGGAACTGGATGAGCTTTAAGGTTCCATCTCAACCCAAAGCATTTTCCAATTCTCTGCCTATGGAACAAAGCAATCTGGCATTTCAGCAATATCAACAGGAGGGAAGTTTACTAATGTCCCTGTAAATCCCTTTTAGATCTTCAGGCAAAAGCATAAAAATTAATAATTCTAAAATAAAAATGGTTAATGGTTAATTAATTAAATAATGATTATTTAATTTTGCATTGCTGGTNTCTACTAATCCCATACTGCCATTGCCTTTGGTTAAATTTGGGCAAGAAAAATGGGAGTGGACCTGATCCATGGACACTGTGCCAGTGTAAGAAATCTGCTTAAGAAACAAAAGCAGGCAGGTATTTNAAAGAAAAAAGCAGAAAAACAAAATTACATTTTCACTTAGAAAAGGAACTTTAAAGAGGAAATGGGAAGCAGGCACTGTAGGAGCATTTGTTCTTAGCAGATAGGGAGCATTTTTAGAGAATATCCAGACTACAAGGGCAGTAAAATTAAAATAAAAATGGAACAACTCACTGAAAAGAACAAAAGANTCTAAGAGCACTGGAGTACATGTTTTACATAATGAAGAATTCAAAGGAAAAGGGGAAAAATAATGAANTTTAAATACTGTTTTCAGCAGTACCTATCTCTAAGTCTCTAATCAAAAACAGAAGCCTTTGTCAAGAGCACAGCAATTATAGTTATCAAATACAATGTGCAAGTTTATTTCTTTGGACTTTTTATTGTTTCTTCTTTTTTTTTTTTCTTTTATTCTTTCTTTATTACTCAGTTGTTTGTTTTCTCTTTTCCTTGCTTTTTTCTCCCTNCCATGTGCACTCTATTCCTTTTTCATAATTTTTCAGTGCTTTTTCTTATTTTCATCAAGTTATTTCTAGAAAACCTGAAGATGACACAGTGAAAACATGTGTGAAAGCCACTCTTGTTGATTTCTGTAATACAGAATTTCTAAAAGTGTGTTTGAGTTTTGACTGTGAATAATTATATTTAGATCCCAAGAATGGAACATGAAACCAATGGAAAAATNTTTCTTGTTACCTGTTGAACTGTATTTTGTAAACACCAGGATGTCACCTAGAGGGATTGGATACCAAAATCCTTTGGCATCAGAGTTCTGACAGCAAGATAAAATAGGAAATTGGGCAGGTGGAAATCAGTTATCTGTAGCTGGGTTCCATTTGCTGAGACTGCAGACTCCAAAACAGAATTTACACTGGTATCAGCCTCAACACCAATGGCATCAGACAGGAAATGGCTGATATTATAAACCAGCCCATACTCAGCCCCTTAGCAGCAATGATCACACCAATCATTNCAACATCAGACACAGAGTATATAACCCTACAGCAGAAGTCTGAGTGGCTTTAAATCATTTTTCTTTAGAGTGGTTTAGCTTGTTGCTCTCTCTCTCTATCTCTATTATATATCTCTTTTTTTTTTTTTTTTAAGGATCACATAATTTAGCATCAGAAACAATTGGGAATAAAATTGTCTACATTAGAAAAAAATATAAAGCAAATAAGGCAAGTAAAGCAGAAATAATTGTTTTGTGTTTTTAATCTCCAGATTTTACCAAAATATTTCTTCATGAAAATAAAAAGAACTTTAGAATCTCTATCTCTGCCCANTTTGGTTAAGCAAAACACAAGAAAACTGTGGATAGAAGCAGAAAAGCTGCTTTTGAATAATTTGCAGTGCAAAGAAACACATGCACATCTCGCCTTTCTCTCTTTCCCAACTGATACCAAGCTTTGTGAAATAACACATCTTGCCAGACATATCTGAATGCCATCCCACCCACAGGATTTTCTATAGAAACAACCCAGAATGCTGCAGCATTCATACATTAAATAGCTTTTGTTTTCTGCCATATCAGGGCAGAGGAATGTTTTGATATACACAGACCAGTTCCTCACTGATCTCATTAACATAATAAATACCAATAAGACAATATGAGACCTCCAAAATTATTGATGCACATTGACAAAATTTCCATTTCAAGAAAAACCTCAAAGGCAATTTAAGAGGCTGATACACAGAGCTTTTAAAGGGCACTGCTGAATACTGATTGTCCTCTATAGAGTCTGCAGCTTCTAAGCCTTCCAAGCTGATCATTTTCAGGGAGATTTATATTGGAGAGAAAATTAAAGTGTTTAGATTAAGCATGGAGATTGTTAGATTACAAANAGCAAACCAAACCTGAACAAACCAAATTATTGAGATTTTCAGGCTCACCTACAATACTGCTTCTTTTATCACTAGCTCTAAAACTTCTGATAATTCAAGTTTTAACTGGAAAGAAAAAAAAAAATCCTTCCTTCAAAACAAACTTATTGTAGAACTAGCATAAAACAGAGCTTATATATTTGTTTTTTTCAGCAGGATGCTTGATATGGTACATTTTAACTAGAAAAAACATAACTGTATTTCCTCCACAGATGATTAACAGAGATTTTCTATCCCAAATTCTAGCCTAAGAAATATCAGCACCTTCCAGATATGTCACTGGCCATAAAGATGATAAGCACCTGCACAAGTATCCTCTGAAAANGTTTTCCTTACAGGAGATCCTAGGAAATTTAAATACAGGCTCTTTTTCTTCTATTCAGTNAAAGTTTACATTATTGGAAACTTTCAAAACACCTGTGGAGCAGGTAATAATATTGTCTTTTCAAGAGATTGGGATTGCTACATTTCCTGTATGGCCATGATTGACTTTTAGTGAAATTGTTACTGGAGCATCTTTATTATCTCTGAGAAGTTTTCAGTCTGTCCTTGACTCACATAACTGGACAGTGTCTGTGAACTGCCTCAGTGAGGGCAGTGCAGGTCATGGCACACATCTAAAGAAAGGAGTAAGGTCCCTGATTATTCTTAAATATCTGCCTCTACAGGACTGGGAAACAGGGGTTGTACTGACCTCTATTTTGGTGCTTTTGGAAATTCTGCATTTTTATTATTGCATATTTTATTTTTATATATTTTATTATTATATATTATTATTAAATATATTTATTATAACTGGTTGGGAGAGGAATGAGAAAGAATAAACTTCACATGTTAGATGTTAGTAAATTGATTAATGCACTTCTGAAAGACAAGGAGTTGATATAGGAACCTGCACATAACAATACTTCTTCAACTCTTTTCTCTTCCTAAAGAGAAATATGTACTCCCCACATGCAACAATCAATTTCACAATTCAGTATGTTGAAAAAAATTTAATTTAGAACTCTTTATTTTTTTTCACCCCACTAGCACGAGGTTTTAATGCTGAACCCTGAGTTTTGATGCATGGCTTATTGGACAGATGACAAAACCCAGCATGGCAATTAGCATAGGCAAGTATGAGGAGCAGAATGCAGCTTTCTTGGCAGCACAGTGAGTGCTATGCCCCAATGGATCCATTTTCTCATTTGCTTGCAGAAACAACTGCACCATTTCCTCATGCTGAGTCTCAGTAAGAATTCAGGAGAAAATGGGGAAAAATCATTGACAAGTTTTTTTTCCAGCACAGAAAGTTAACTTAATTTGCTAAGAGATTGTTTTTTTGTGCAACAACACTGTGATATCTGACATGAGGAGCTTTCTTCTGAGACCTGAATTGTTTTCACCAGTTCTTACACCACCATTTGCTTCACTCTCCTCAATGGTTCAGTTACCAAATGAGATAGAGGAAAATACTCTTATATCCCTTTAAAATTCCAGGAATAATTAACCTCAAAAATAAACTTTTGTTCTACTTTTGGAGGAATCATTAAGCAATAATGGAAACAATAGACATTTTAATTAAACTTCACTGGAGAGGCAATTGTGGTATTTGCTGAGCTTGTCAATGCTTTGATAGCATTTCCCAGTTTTGCTGGCATTTTGCTNCTTTTTCTCCCTGACCCTCCCTGAACTCCAGCTTTATTTTGGGAATTTTGCTGTTCACAAAGATGTTCCCAGCAAACTGGGTTTTCATCTTGCTTGCAGACCCTTCCTGGCTGCCAGAGTCACTTGTGCAGCCCAATGTGAGGGGCAGGCTGCCCTTCTGAGCTGCCAGTGGTGGGTCAGGATTCAGAGAAGGACTCAGCCCTCCTTTACACCTGGTCATCAGCCCTCTGCTCGTATTTCCTCATGAACCACCTGAAATTTGGCTTCTCCAGGAGCAAGCTGGATTTCTGAAGGTGTTTCCACTCTGTTTGAAAGGGATTATCCCTTAACATTTGAACCACTGCTGCTGACCACCCCAACCTGTGGTCAGGACTCACAGGAGCTTTGAGGAAATCAAAGGACAAGGAGAAGAAACACCAGCAGGAGCAACTCTAGATTTTATCTCCTTTTGAACAGCCTGTACAAGAGCAGAGAAAAAGCACAGAGCAAGAAGTGGGTGACAGAGGCAGAGCAGTAAATTAAGATGTCAGAGGCAGGCAGAGCATGATGTGTTTGGGAAGTTTNGTAAGAGTTCTATGTTAGACACCCATTGTACTTGAAATGTGTGAAAGTTGCCAGACAAGGACACACAGAAGAGTGGCCAGAGATGGGCCTGTATTTAGGTGTTAGTGAGGGTGGTTAGACACTAATGGGTTTTCAAATCTCACAGTAAAATGGGTTCCAGGAGCTGAGACCAGAGCAGCTGGTCCATAGTCCCAGAGGGAAAATNAAGAGAACTCACCTTCCACAGTGCCTTTGGAGCAAGAGAAAGGAAATCTGCTGCCAAACCCTGCCATGCTGACTGCCTGCAAACACAGAATGATGAAAGCACCAAATCTAATCAATAAAGTTTCTGCTGGTGGCTGCTGAGGGTTTTTGAAGTCTTGGGTAGACACATCCAGAGGTAAAGGCAGAAGGGAAGGAGACAGCTCAGATGCAGTGCAACAATTAGACCTTCCCACCCAGTCAGGTAAGAGAGTGTAAGAAAAAGCCTTATAAGCTCCTTGTGGGGAAGTGGAAACCTGGGTTAGACAGGTATATTGAGGTGCTATTAAAAAGGATCTCAGGAAAGTACTAAAAATTGTACTAGGAGATTATTGTGAAAAGGGAGTTGTAAGTAATCAATAATTGTCTGGATGTGAAGAAAACCTTGGTTGTGAAAAATCAGCTAAAGGAAAAACTATTTACTGTATTATAAAAACTAGTCCTTTGAGATCAATNTCTGTTTTTAGATCTCATAACTTCTCTCTGCAGTTATCCAAAAATTTCAGTTAAAATTTGTCTGTTGCAGCTATGGCAAAATTAGCAATAAACATTTTTCATCCTATTCTACCACCTGTTTAAAGAATGGCATTCAGTCCTCATATAATAAATGAAAAATATATAAATAATATGTTTTGGGTTTTAAAATTTCACTAAAGAGAAATANTTTGTTACTGGAAAATTATGATTTTTAAACACCAGGAGCTTAATTTCTGACCAGGTGATTTTAATGGGAGTGACATTGGATTACTGCCAGGCATTGCATGAAAAATATCCCCTTAAGTGTCTTCATTATAATTATGAAAACAGTGCAGTTCAGCTAAATCTAAAAAACTTATCCCTAAGTAATCTTGCCATGACTTTTCATTATGGTGCATTAGTTTAAAGCACACATTGAACCCAGGCCAAATCAATACTTGATTTAAAGAGGAAGAATGGAAAGTTTTGTAAAAGTCTGGAGGTGTCAGCATCTGAACATCTCTTTTTTCCAATAAACATGCANTGCAGTAACATCTTCTATCTGAGGAAACATCTGGCTGGCAGGTTCTAAACACACAGACCCCAAACCTGATGCAGAATGCCTTATATAAAGTCTGAAATCCAGCTGAGACCCACAGCTGCAGGAGGGACATTTGAATAACAGAATAAATAGGGGCCATTTCTGGCTGACCAGCTCATTTCTCAAATTGTGTAATTTGAGAAGTGCCGAGTTTTCCCTTCCAAATCTTCCATCATCCAGAGCACACCTAGCAGAGTCTGATCTCATCCTTCCAGGAGTTAATTTCCTTTGTGTTCAGCAAAGTGTTCAAGACTCCCCATTTAATCTTTTGTCTGTTATATGAGCTTTTAGAATGAGTTCAGAGGGTATAGCAGTTTTTACACTTTGTGTTTTTACTGTTTATTCTGATCTATGTGAAATCTCAGTCAAATATTTTACTTAATTTTAAAATCCTATTTTTATGCCTTTTCCAGTTACATTAACAAATATTGTGTTAGTGTACAGCTAAAATATTAGCATTAAATAAATGTTAAATACCTGGATGATTTCTAGTCTGAACTACACCTTCAGCTGTTGCTGTTTAGCAGTCATCAATCCCTGGGAATTGGAGGAGAATTCAATTTTTCTTCCTAATTTCTCCCTTACACATTTTCAGCTTTCAGACTCTGTGGCCTTTTGGGGGAATATTCTCCTTTCTGGACACACATTACAGTGCTGTGGCCATGGAAACTGGAGTCCCAAACAAGAAAGAAAAGCAGAACTGGAGTTTTTGCCTCCTCCAAGACCCAGCACTAAGTCCCAAATCATCCTCTGCACTTCCCTTCTCNTCCAGATAATTGTTTGCTTCCAACTATTTATTTTTTCTCTTGAAATGGTTTCGTTTTCATCTTAGTTTTCAAGTATTTTTAAAGTATAAAGATTGATTACATTCTCTCCCTTTCTTTTTAGCTGCCATTTGTCACTGTTGTGAAAAACATCAGCATGAAGGCTACTTCTATTAAATGGGAAACACTATAATTCCCATGCAATTTGTCCTTGTATAAGGAACAAAAAAAAAAAATAAAGGAAAAAATAGAAGAAATAGCATTTCTTCCATGGCTAGATTTGATCTCCCCACATAAATCCACACCTTCACACATCCCACCCACACATCATTTCATACATGCTGCAGACATAGTGAAATGCNACAGACTGCAAGCAAATATTTTATTTTTGCATTTATCTTGTAGATGGCACCCTCTGATTAGCTTCCTTATAATCAATCACACTGATCTCTGATTCACAAAAGCCCAGTTATGCCTCTGTAAGACCAATTAGATGGAGACCTTAAAAGAACAGATTAAAAGGTTTGAATACTTGGAGAGAGTAATTTAAACATATTTAAAGGAAATTACTTTTTAATTTTATGTATTCATCTATTTGTAAGTTAATGAAATTAATGAGGCAAGAAATGAAATGGAAATTCCACAACTTTGCATTTCTATNGTTAGTTTGTTTGCCACGAGCAAGCACAGAAAACCATATTTATTACTATTCTGGATCTAAAAATAATAAATAGTCTAATTGCAAGAGTAATTCTATTACATATTCTGCCCCTTTTCTCTCATATAATCTACAGATATCCTAAATATCTCTCTGAAGGAGTCTCTGTTGGCCAGCATGGCTGAAACACTACTGTAAATGTGTGTACAGTGATCCTGGAAAAATCAAGCATTTCTATTAAGATTGGTTTTTTCCNTTCTGCAAACAATATTGGCTCAGCTTTCCATGTCAATGAAATGAATCATTTGTGGAACTGAAAGCTGTGGCCTNAGAACTGTGAAAAAAGCAGTTTTCAGGAGATATGTGTGTACTTGAAATGTTTTCTTCCTGCTGCAGATGGGGAGAGATTTGCTCGTTTCCTTCGTCTTAGCTTGGGAAAATCAACACAATCAAAATAAATATAAGAAATGGGCTGAAACTCAGCCTGCAGCTCCTTTGCAATCACTGAAATCCATAAGTTTGGATCAAGCAGCCAAGCCAAGGAAGAATTCCAGTGATGGATTAGCCCAGGTACTCTAACGAGGTGGCTGGGCAGCATCTCCTCCTGCTGACATCTTCTGTAGCTCATCCTTGGTGANCTGCCATCCTGATTTCTTTTGCTTATGAGAAAATCATAATTCACCACCCCAATGAAGGAACACACCAATACACACAAGGAATTAAGTTTTAGGGTCTTAGGTTGGGTTGTGATGCTTGTAGGTGGTTTTGCTGTAGGCAGGATCACACCTCTGGGTTAGGATGAGCTGTGGGGGGAGATAGGAGGCTCCTAACAGACAGTGGCTGAGTTTTTTTTGTTGTTTAGGTCCAAAAATCCATCATCAGTGGGTCAGAGACAGAGCAAGAGAATAAAAACTGGCAGTGTTGAAATGATGCAGGAACAGGAANCACCACTCCTGCAAATGCTCATCAGAAATGTTAGGAAGGTCATTAAATACTCAAGGAGGTGCAGATATTTGATAATGAAATTTGATAAATGAACCTCAGGATCTGAAATTATTGCTCATGAAATTGTTGGGAGTCACTTGGTGGAATCCTAAAACCCTTTTGAGAATATCCTTAGAAGGATCAAAAAAGGGAACAAGCAAAGCATCAAAATCTGAATGNTTACATCTAAAGTAAAAGGGAGTCAGTGCAAATATTCAAAGAAAGTGACATCAGTAGCCTTTAGGTCTTGTGAAGAAAAAAATTATAACTTTCAAGAAAAGCAAGAAAAAGTACATCATCAGGGCAGATGTCCCAAGTTACTATAGCACCAACAGAACATATTTTTCTTTTACTGGAAGTCATGAAGCACTTAATTAAAAGGATCAAGTTGGCAAGAAGCCTTTTTATTTGTTATATCTAATTACAAGTAATTGCTGTAGTATTAAACAGGTAATATAGCAAAAGTGTCATTTATTGTTATGAGATTCTGTGTAGATTAAAGCTCTGTTTAATAATACCAACAACAGTGATAATAACATTAATGTAGAAAACATTAGCAGGAAGCTTATGAGGTCATTGTCCCTCTTGTCCTGCTCAGAAGGAATCCTCCTGGCAATTTTGGGTCCTTGATTGGACTCAAACAAATAGAAAGTCTCTTAAGTGTCAATATTTGGGTCTCAGCCCATCAAATNTGAATGTTTTCAAGCTTGTCTATATCTCTTTCTCTTGATCCCTCATCCTTGGAGACCAGGATGCAGCATGGCACCATCCCCAGGATCCAAGCATGGGAACATTCTTTACATTGGTATCTTCTTTGAAGAGGATGGTGTAAACCAGGTGGGTTATTTTTAACTAAAATAGCTGCTCTAAAATGGATGGTTGGACAGACAGCACTTCAAAAGCAGCAGACATTTGGCTTTAGATGCTCATTAGTTGCTCTTTGGCTGGGGTAACCAAGGCATCAATCTGGATTTGACAGGGAAATCCTACAGTATTTATTCTCCTAACTTCCCCCACTACCTTTACACACAGACCCTGACCCTACACTCCTTCCAGGACCCCCTTTCTCTCCTGCCAAGCAGGAATCCAAAATCTCACCTGCCCTATGGGTTTCCTTCCTCTTTCACTGACCAGAATGGTGACTGTGCTCCAGCTCTGGTGGTGTCCACGTGCCTGAATGGTCACCAATCTTTAACAGCTTCCCATCATTTCTAGCCAAAATTATGCTAATGGGAAACTGCACAGATCTCAGACATATCAAAGCATCAAATTAAGGAACAGTTTTAGACTTCCACCTAAAATTCATAAATTCAGCATAAACACATTCCTGGAGCCATCCCTGTTAAGTCAACTGTGAATATCTGTGGGTAAGTGTAATTGCTTATATAAGTAAAATAAACAAATAAAATAGCAGATGACATCATATCTTTAGTGGCTGTTAAAAATAAACCTTCAAAGTAGAAATAGGATTGAGTACATATTTGGGGAAGACAGAATCTTGCCCNAAATGTTAAAAAACATTTAATCCCATGGACAATGTCCAGCAGGGCAATAGTTTATCCCCCTGTTTGCAGCACCCCACTGTCCACACTGAAAGTCTCAGGCCTGACTGTGCAAGAAACTTGACTTGGAGAGGGTTTGNACCAAACTGGGTCAGCTGCATGTTACAAAAATATTCTACTGAAAGAAAGCTCTTATTGTACATTTGATTTTAGATTAGAAGGAGAAACCCTTTTAAAGTTTAAATCTAGCAGAATTTTTACTTTCTTTATGACCTTTATATAATTTTTACAGAGAGATATTTTGACTTGGGAGCCTGTAAGCCAAAAAATATCTTGATATTCTCACCTACACAAATTGTTATATGTAAAGTCATGCTANCCTTTTTGATGGTTTCTCATTGAAATTGGCATCATTGATATTAGATATATTGACATCTCTCTGATTTTAGGTGCATCAGTGCATCCTTAGGTATTTATTATTTTTGTATTTCTCATTGCTAGATTGTTTTTCTTGGCAGCTTTCTCACCTCTGCTCACGTCATTGTCTGACACAATTAATCAGCAGGAAGTGCTGGTCTCTACAGTCACTGACTCATAAATATTATAAACACTCCTTCATTGCACCCTGAGAATATAAAAACAATTATATCAAAGTGTATTTCTATGAGTCATGCAGTTACTTCTATGGAAGCAAAAATACATCTTTTTTCATTGGAAAAATAATGGATCTTTTTGGCAGAGTTTGATTTCCAGAGAAAGAATTCACTGTATCTCTATAATTCTACTTGTTCTTCATTTGCTTCATGGATGATTATATTCAGATTATGGATATTGTAATGACTGAATCTTTATTTCAATGACAGTTTGAGAATGAACTATCTGAATTCGCTCAACAGAAAATAAATTCATAGCATTTGCTTTGTCTTACAAAGCAAACAAACAAACTTCCTTGAGAAGAAGTATGGAATGTTTTCAAAATGTTAATTTAGAAAATTGGATGCTCATATTTGTTTCCTACATTTCAGGCTGATCTGCAAGTGGAATCACTTCTCAACCAAAGCAGGAAAGAGAAAGAAAAAATATTTCAGAAATACTTACAGTAAATCTAAGCAAAAATATTTATTTTTCACTTTGAAAATAATTAATAATAGTGATATAAACNCATGTCAGTTCCTGCTTTTGTGTTTTACAATATATTGGCAATTTTTGCAGTGTGATCTTAGCTCCACTGAAGTCCAAGGTACAAAATAAAATCCCTCAGTGGATAAACACAAGCACACTGTGAAAAAAAGGGGTAGTCTGAAAATGAAGACCTTGAAAACAAAACACACTTTTTTAGCATTTTTACCTCTGTGAGCCCTCTGAAACCTTCAGCTTATTTTTCATGGAAATGATGAACAACTTTCTCTCTTTTTTCTTTTAATCATCCACCAATGCAGAAGACAACTCTTCTTATTTGCAAAGCAGAGCTTTAGAGCTATTATTTCTCCCCCAAAAAACAGAATATAAGCAGAAACANCAGCAAACTGCTTTTGTAATCTTCACATTTTGCTCCAAAATACTGCAATNTGAAATAAATGCTGGAGCTGGAAAAGTCCTGCATTCACAATCCCCTCAATAAGGCTGATTTCTTTAGTGGTCCCTGCCAATAAGACATGACATTTATTTTGGCCAGGATTCATATGTGTTGACAAGGGAATGAGCAAAGTCCTAACCCACTTTACACAGGCCATGAAATATTCCCATCAAAGGGCTGCACTGCTAAACTAAGNCTGATTTTAAGAGGTGAAGAATGCTGTATAAGCAGGATTCCTTGGAGCAATTATAACCTTCAAAAGGCAACCGTGTAACAGGATTTAATCTAGAATAAGAAATAAAAGACCTACATTCTTGGGTCACATATGAGATAAAGCTCAAATTCTGCATTTTTAATTTTTCTCCCAAGAAATGATTTGAAGAACATCCACTTTATTCAACTGCCAGACCTAAAGCTTTCCAAGCTAATACACTGTTTCCTTTGATCCTGCTTTGGCGCAGGCACAATCTGCCTCATTGTAATCCGAATCCTCACTTTTGTTTTCTGTTTAACATCAGACACTTGAAGAGAAGAATAAAAGGCTTTATTCTGTTCCATACAGGTCTCAAAAACCTCTTCTCTGCATCCTTTGGCTTTACCTCTGAAACTGGCATGTCTCACAAGTATAAGACTCTTGCTATGATTTTCCAGTGATTTCTGGAAGTTTCCCTGTCCCACAGCTCTTGTGTTCACAAACCTGCAGTGTGCACTCATAAAATACCCTCTGTCCTTACCTTGTGGAAAACACTAAATATATACAAGTGTTAAATACTTCCAGTTCTCCATCACATCAGGCTGGTTGAGCTGAGGTTGCTGCCATGAACTCAGACCCTCAGATTATCCAAGAAGTCNAGCTTTGAATCTGAGCTTGCTATCATTGACTACAGCTAGGATTTGTGGCTGAGCTTCTCTGTGTCAAGGAATCATCACTGCTTTTCTGAGACAAGCTGGGCTTTGCAAAATCACCAGCACTGTCACATTTTCCAAAAATGTCATAGATTTCCACCATATAGTCATTAAATATTGCCCAGGCTCTGTGACAGAGCAGACCAGTTCTGCACACAGAGCAGTCCCAGCACTCAGTAAGGGGTGTTTTAGGAAAACAAATCCCACAACCAGCAAGTCCATCCCTGCAAGTGACCACTTCAGATGGCACAAGAAGAGTTTTGTGATTATGCATCCTTGGAACCATCTGTCTGCTGCTACAGCAGAATCACAGAATCACAGGAGAGTTTGGGTTGCAATAGACCCTAAAAGTTATTTGGTTCCACCCCCCAGCCATGGACAGGTTGCTCAATGTGTCATCACATCTTTNATTGCATCTTGTCAGAAAATCTGAAATTGCTCACCAAGGAGCAAGCCTCCTTTTAATTACTCTTTTANATATGTTGGGCTCAGGTTTTCCTGGCTACTTTGAAAGAAAACTCTGCAGTTTTTAATTTGTTTTTGTTTACATTTCCCTGCCACAATTTCAAGGAGGATGGACATGTCTGTATTATGGAGGAATCCTTGCATGGCCGAGAATTTAACAATTTGACTGTGCAAACCAAACATTTTCTGAGTGGAAAAGCACTGCACATTCTTGCCTCACTTGTTCAGAGGAATATAAATGAGTGGGTCAGATGGGAATCTTTATTCTGTCGTTTTTAAATATCTACTAATGAAGCAATTGTCAGAAGGCTGAGTCATAATGTAAATGTGTTTCTGACCAAAGGTCTGACTACTTCAGCACACTTCAGAATATCCGGAGGAGTTCATCTAATCTGCATCCACTCTAGCTATTCATCAGACTCCTGCAATTATCTCAAGAGTGCTGGAAGGAAACAGGCAGACACAGGGAAATTCTTGGAGCAAATTTTGATCTAACTGAACTGGACCTGCTACTTCTACTACAAGATGAAAGGTTCTTTACAAAAGCTAAAAACGATTTCAGCAAAATATGTTATAGTTTATCCTGGCATCAGAAAGGTGGCTAATAAATGTTTGTTTTCAGCATAAAGACAGTCTTAGAATCACAGACTCAGAATAATTTCTCCTAGAAGGAACCTTTAAAGGCCAGCTAGTCCTACCCCCTGCAATGAGAAGGAACATCTTCAATCAGATCAGGCTGCTCAGATCCCTGTCTTCTAGAAGGATGCAGGAGTCCATCCCTTGTGATGCACAGGGAAGGGAAAAGAGCCACCAAAGGAGAGGGAAAAGAAGGANGGAACAATGGCAGTAATACAAAGAAAAATCAGCATATTTTGTTCAAATCCTTCAATATGACGTAAACAGAAACTAAGCTGCAAATAATATCTGAAATTAATATAAAATTGTAACATATGATGAGAAGATTAAGCATTGCTTACATAAGAATAATGACACTATCCTTTCCCCTTGAGAGTATGGATCATTCATAATTGTTACTCCAGTTTAAAGGCTCCTGAACACTTTTCAAGCACCTTCTCTAGATGGTGGATATAAGAAAGTCAGAAGTTTTANAAGTATACAGGAAAAGAAGGGACATCTAGCAAACAGAATGAGGACAAAGAAAGAGATATTAAACAAGTAAAAAGAGACTGGGATATTTGGTAGCTTCTCCTGCAAATACTGGAATAGTTTGCAGAGATAAAGACCTTCCCCAAAGGACTTTATCAGAGCAAAGATATATTTGCAGTTTGGTAAATCCTGAAATCAACCTGTGCTTTCCTATAGGTCTANACATCCTCAAATCTTCCTTCCAAAATTTCAAAAGCTATTACCAAAATATATAACCACAGTATTTATTTTCTCAATGTTAATTGTTGTCAAAGACCATGATCTGTTTTGACAGCCAGGGTACATTTTATATGCAACCTCTCAGCTGGAAAGCAGCTGAAGCAGAAGGAAGGATTTTTCTGGACCAGCCTTGTAGGACACAAGTTTTTGGCTGTAGAAACAGGCTCTGACTCTCAAGTAGGTATGTGCATGTGGTTGCACGATGTTTCAAATATTTTTAACTTTGGATTGCCACCAACTAGCAAACTTTCTGTGTGCCTGTGCACATTAATTCTTTTCCTCACTCAAAACTTCCTCACCTTCAGGGAAAAAATTGGGATTATGTTAGGAAAAGAAACACACTTGGCTCTAGTTCTAGGTCAAACATTGACTTGAAGAAACAATACTTGTGTCAGTACATTATTTCTGGCACAATATCTGTCACCTGTTTCAAAAGAGTTGAAGGCAAACATGCCCATTCCTCAGCTTAAACAAATCTGGCCTCCATGCTGCTGAGCTGGCAAGACAGGCTTATATTCCTTTTCTGCTTTTTTTTTTTTTAATCAAGTTTTAAAAGGTCCTTGTTGCCAGGTTGCTAAACAAGCCATTTCAAGCCAACTTCTGGTTTCTTCTTTGTTTTCTGAAGGGGAATTTGAGGGTTTCACTCTGAGGGACTCAGACACTCATTTTCCTGTGCTCATGTCTCCCCTTCTGCTGGAAAGACAATGCCTGGGAAAGAGTTAAAATNTGGGGAGTAGGTAGGGACTAGCAGTCAAAGTACTCAATNNAAGTATTTGTGCAAACACTAGGAAATCAAAATCCTACATAATTTTAACATTATTGTATAGGAGAATAACAATACTGAATAGATGAATCCACACACCTGCTCTGGAGAGCTCATTTTAAATAGATTATTCAGGACTCATGAAATGCAGCAACTTCTGTTGATGCTTGTACCAGTTTGAAGCTTAAGTGCAATGTTATTATTAGTTGCTTCTCAGTTTGTTTCTCACTTTACTCGTTTCTGAAGGATTTTAGACCAGTCTTGTTATTTTTCATACTAAATGAGGAAAACCAGATGGACAAGATGGATCACAGGCAGCCTTGAAATTATGCTTGTTCTCCAAGGAAGGGATGAAATCCTGCAGTTATATCATTTATGAGTGGCTGTTTGCTTTTACTGCCTCNTAACTAGACCTTGGGATCCATTAATGACTAGAAATCACAGACCCTNTAGCAACCATTTATGCAAACTTTAGTGAGCAAAAAAAAAGAGAGTAATCTGTATTTTTCATGTTATGCTATAGGAGAATAATAATATCAAATAACCCAGAATATGCTGCAATGTAAAAGTATCAGCTGCAGGTCTGCATNCAAAGAAAAAGACACATAAAACTTTATAGTCNATGTCTTTTTAATATTCTAAATTAACACATAAGTGTAAAAAACTACTTTGCCTGTGTCCTGTTAGCCAAAGGGGGCAGAGGTCTAATGTTCCATCTTATAAATTTATTTTAAGAAATAAGAAAACCTGCCTTTGAGTGGTATGTCGATGCAAAAATAATTATTGCATGCAAGCCCCTCAGCATAAAATGGAATTAGACAAGAAAGAAGGGAAATGAAACAATACTATTTGAATGATTAAATCAATTTTGGCTGGGGTCTGTCTCTTATACACATCTAGATGTGTATAAGAGACAGCTCCTACACCTCAGCAATAAATGTGCCACAGAGGAATGTTATCTTCCACTGCCATTTAGTAGCAAATGAAAGCTGTTCCTCTTCAGTGCAAACCTTGTCACTGTGACCCAGGCATTGCTGAGCTTGGGTTTTATACCAGTAGTGACCTCAGCAAATTCAATTATCAAGGGCAATCATATCTCCTCCTCTCAATGTTTTAGGAGGAAAAAAGTCTGATTTTGTAAACAAGGTCTCCTCTGAGATCCTTTATCCCTTTCCGTGGCAATTCAGGTCTGGATTCATCATATCTGAGGAGGGATAAGAGTCCAGGTATGCAGCAAAACACTTCAGAGTCTTATTCCTTAAGACACCTAAATATTTAATTATCTTCACTGGAAAAAGCCTGCAATTGCAGCCCCACAGAGCAGTTTATAAGCAGCATGCAGCTGAATTTGATTTCTTGTATTTTCTCAGGTGTCAAACTGATGACTCCATCACCAGCTTCTCTACCTGAAGTAAGATTTTTCCACCTTGCAACATATCAGATGTGCTGCTGAAACTCAACCCCCAAAATATTAATTTACTTTTAATTTTCCTTTTTTTTCCCCAAAACAAATCATGTCTAAAAAAATCATGACGGTTTAGAGATAATAAATTTATAGAGCATTTTGCTTTATTGCCTCNTATGCATTTTTTTCATTCTGAGTGCAGATAGAGGTGGGCTCAGCAGATGTTCAGCAGTGGTTTCACATCTTGCCTCAAATAGTTATTTTTTTCCCCCCTCAGGGCCTCCTTCTAGAAGTTGTAAAGGGTACATCAAAATGTGTAGGCAGTGTTTGTTTGAAGTTTCAATAGATTATTTAGGATTCTAAAGACTCTTAAGTTATTTATTTACACGGTTGGCATCAAACAATTAGGCTAAGGAAGGGGTTTTGGACCATGCATTTGGAATTTGNTNAAATGATTGCTGTCAGATGTTGCCAGGGAAGGAGTTTAGAAGGATTCAAATGAATCATCAGCCATGGGTGTGGATGGAGAGGAGGATGNCTGAACATCANATAAGGACAGGATGAAGGGCTGGGAGGTCTTTGCTTCAGGCCACAGCANGAGCTGCAGTGCTTAAGAGGAAAACACTGCAGTGACTGGCTCCNTCCATCACCACCAGGATTACTGGACTTTATTCTTATCAAACAGAGCCTAAAGAGCAAAGGGTGCTGCAGTGGATGGACCACAGGACAGTTGTGATATTCCAAGGAACAAACTCAGAAAATCAACANTCATCAGTTTAAACNTCTTAATCTGTTGTATCATTTATTCTGCCTATTCTGTTTGTAAACTCCATTAAAGTGCATTAACAAACTATAATACTGAAGGCAGACAAGAAATCTAATTATC
>OAMK01000114.1:226180-240757 GCA_900205225.1 Saxicola maurus maurus | reverse complement strand
CACTGATGGACAGCAGGCTGGACATGAGCCAGCAGTGTCCCCAGGTGTCCAAGAAGGCCAATGGCTCCTGGCCTGGATCAGGAATGGTGTGGCCAGCAATACCAGGGCAGTGATTCTTCCCCTGTACTCAGCACATGTTGGGCAGCACCTCGAGTGCTGTGTCCAGCTCTGGGTGTGACACTGTGGAAACCCATGGAGCCCTGGGCATTGTGACACAGCAGGGCCTCATGGAACTAAGGAGTGAATTGTGACTCTTCCATACTTCATGGAATCAAAGGGGCATTGTGGCACTTCAAAGCCTTGTGGCACCCAGGGTACCACAGTGACACTGTGGGTCCATGAAACTAAGGGGCCATGGTGACACTGTGGAGCCTCATTGACCAATAGTCCATGGAGACACTGCAGGGCAGTATGGAATCATGGAGACACTGTGGCACTGCACCATGTTATGGACCCAGGGGGCCATTGTGACACTGTGGGGCCTTGTGGGACCAAGGAACTGTTCTGGTTCCATGGAAATTGTGGCAATTGTGTCAGCATGGAACCAAGGAGACCACTGTGACACTACACTGCACCATGGAACTAAGGATTCATTTAACATTGCAGGACACATGGAACCAAGGGGCCATTGTGACACTGCTGAACCAAAGGTCCATTGTGACACTGTGGGCCCCCAGGGAACCAAAGGTCCCTTTTGACATTGCAGGGCCTCATGGAATCCTGAAGACTACTGTGAAACTTTGAGGCCTTGTTGAATCAAGGGGCCCTTCAGGACCTCATGGAACTAATGAGACCCCACACAACCAAGGGTCCATTGTGACCCTGTGGTACCAAGGTGTTGTGGGTTCAGCCTAGGCCAGATGCCAGGTATCCATGACAGCTGCTCATTCACTCCCCTCTGCAGCTGGACAGANGAGAGAAAATTTAATACAGGGTTTGAATCAAGGGTCTAAGAGAATTAAAACTGTTAAGAGTGTAGNTAGAAGTAATATATATTAATTAAGAGCAAGAAAAATAGAACCAAAGTANAAGGATTAATTATTAGCAGATAGAGCTAGTTACAGTTAAGACAGTATGTCATTTGCTTGCCTTTGTTGTATTTGTAGAAGCAGGCTGGGAGGATAGGGCATTGTAAATATGAAGAAACTGTAAGTGCACCTGGGCCCCAAAACCAGCCGGAACCAGGCTGGGGTGCTTGGACTATGGCCAAGGGACCAGAGGGCCAACAAGACAAAGGTCAAAAGTTTACCANGAGGAAGACATCCCTGCCTTTATCCTAGCAGACCACTGACCCATTTCAAGAACCATCGACCCATTTCAAGCAAAAACCTTCTCAAGTATAAAAGGAGTTTGAATTCAATTTAATATGAAGTGGGGGTTGGTGGGGTTAGGTAATGGATATGTACAGGTGTATTGGGTAATTATATGAATATGTAAGATTTTTGGGAATAAATGGAGAGCAGGAACTCTGTGAATTTTGCACACATATTTGGGAGGTTACTCCTGGTGTGCCGGATGCTGTCAATAAACATTCCACTTTCTAACTTTCATTATCTGGAGAGTCCTTTCAGTGCTTCGTTTTGGCGAGCCAGGCAGGAGAAGCTCTATCTGGCTGCAGGATCAGACCTGGTTGTGGACATCTCTGGTGCGCCACTGGGATCTTCCTGGGGGGACCTTCACTCCCCGGCTGCTCATTGCAGGGACAGACAAGACCTGCTGGGACTGCGGAAAAACAGCATGTTTAAAATTATGGAAAGTAGCCTATAAAGTGTATGCGTGGCTAAAAGGCTGTTGATAAGTTACAGGAGATGCACTGCACACAACATGAGCCTGTACAGTTCTACTTGCAAGCAACAGAAGGATTTAGTTGCTGGTGAAAGGATTTGCCATGACACTAAGGACCCGCAAGAAATTCTAGGGGTGAATTGGGCAAATTCCTGTTTGTTGCTGCTATTTTGATTGTGTGGTGTTACTTTTTGATTGTGCCCTGACTCTGCAAGTGGCTGCATGAGTGACTGGTGAATTGTACTTAGGTACAAAGTGAGAGAGAGGCCCCAATTCGCACTCTCGTTTTGTGGCCACCACAGTGGCCGAAGATGGGCAAAGTGAGTGGAATGGTTGCACGTACTGTATGAAATGTGTGAATGTTGATCTATTTTTAATATGTGGCCTTCAACGGTTATTTTGCATTTTTGTGATATTACTGCCCTGTAGTGTCAAAAGCTATAGTTGCAAAAAACTGGAAGCATCATTTTATATTAGCTGTGCTGTCCATTTATTTTGTGAGCTGTTAGAAGTGGCTGTTGAAGCTCGAGCCGAAGCTGAAAGGGCCTGGCTGTCTAGGCAGACTCTTTCCAGATGGTTCCAGCTTGAACCAGGACAGTTTTTGATCGGACCCCTGTAAGGTGACAGTACAGTAGGATAGATAGGGTGTTTTTGGGAGAAGTATACTCGAGCCAGACTAATTCTTATCTGGCTTTTGATTGTGAACTATCCCAAGTTGAGAGAAGACTCAGAAATCCATTGAGGTGGGGACGAGCAGGAGTAATTCCTTGTTTTGTGTGTGGGCTGACAATCTTCCACTGGGAGCTGGAATGGCATTCAGCTTGGGTTCTTCTCTGGTGTAAGAAGCGTGAGAATAAGAATTATTGCATGTCTTACAGGCAGAGACCTGCGTGCCCTGCGTGTATCCCAGATCTGCCTCAATATTATTACTGGGTGGCAGTGCATGCTAAATGTGAGAATAAATTTGGCCTGTGGAACACATAATTTGGTCACCAAGGGCTAGGATGTTTTTGAGAAAGATTGGGAGAGGATGAAATAATGATGCAAGCCTGGCAAGACTAATTAAAGGAATTCCCTTCCTGCAGTAGTGTACCTTGGACTCTCAGGAATTTGAGATACAAGGGGGTTGTGTTTGTGGATATGTGACAGTTACAGTGGGAGATTTATAGCAAGGGCAATTTAGCTGTGGCCTGAGATTTAAAACTTGTGTGTGTGGAGAGAACTGGGAGAGTTTGATAAGTGGTTGAAGTGTCTTACGAATNGAAATCAGAGGAGACCAAATTTAGTAGAGGTTGTGTCCGAGGGGCTGCCCNTGTGAACCTTGGATTTGTTTTCGCTGTACTCAGTGTGAAGAGCTGTGGTATAGGCAGACATACCAGGGGCAGCGACCAAGAGAATCACTTAGTCATTTGTGTTATACAAAAGAAGCAAAGGCCACTCAGAATTCTAGTGGTGATTGGTTGCGAGAAAGAAGGAAGTAACTGATTGTTTGAATTATTGGAGAATGGAGTTTCAAATAATTTAAGAAAGCCAGCAGAAATAATTAGAATTGAGTGTGCTCAGACTATTCTTATACCCCAAGATTTTCAAATTAATGTAAAGAGCTGGGATAAAGTAAGGAAGCGTTGGGAAAAGAAGTAATGGGGTGCTAATCAGAGCAAAGAGATTTCTAAGGCAAATCCTTTAGGCTGTATTGGACACACTGGAAAGAATTAGTACTGAAAACAAATGAACCCCTGTAAAATTTTGTACACAATGGTGGCCTCTTTATAAACTGGGAGAAGGCACTAGACGGCCACTTGCTGGAACTTCAGATTATGACACCTTATTGCAATTAATGCTGTTTTTAAGGAAAGAAAAAAATGGGAGGAAGTAACATATGCTGATATGTTCTTTCCCCTCTGGAATCATCCTGAGTGGCAAAGAGATTGTGGAATTAGATCTCCTTGTGTTCCCCTGCTATTTGCCCTTGAAAAAAACAATGAAACTAATAAAGGGAAACCCAAGCGATGTTGCAGTACTTGTTCAATAAACCAGCATTGTACCTGTCCTGATAAAGTTTATCACACAGAGACATAAGGACAGGAATTAGATGATCTCTTTAGGCCCCTCTCTAAAAAGTAAGAAAAATCAGGAGAAGAAACAGACTCAGAAGGATCGCCAGCTCCAACCCCAACTCCAGCTCCATCTCCCCCACATAGCCCTGTAGCATCCCTGACTAGAAAACAAATGAGAGAAATACTACAAGAACCTTTACAGGAGGGAGTAGGATGTGGGGGAGGGAGGATGCTTGTTAAAATACCTATTTCTACAATTTACTTAGAGGTAAGGAAAAGGTTTGCTGAGAACTATCAAAGGTAACCGACAGGCACTGCTAAATGGCTAAGATATATGATTAAACAACACGGTCCAGACTGGGATGATACACAGTTACTGTTGGATGCTTTAACCGAGACAGAAAAGCAGGTAATCTTGAAAACAGTGGGGGACTCAGCAGAAAATGTTTATAAAAGAACACAGCAGGATTTTAAGGAATTTTTCCCTCTCCAGGGTCCATGCTGGGATCCAAATAAGGAAGAGAAGATGGAAAAATTAGAAAACTACCAAGAAGTCATAATAAAAGGAATGGAGAAAGCAGTCCCTAAAACCATAAACTGGTCAGCCCTATACACAGTTAACAAAGTCCTTCTGAATCCTCTTCTGAATTTACAGGATGCAATGCATTGCTATACATCTTCAGATCCTGAATCTGAAGAAGAGATACAGCAGTTAGTAAATTTATTTTGAGGACAATCTACAGGAGACATTAAATGCAAACTTCAGAAGATTTGGGGACCAATGGGCAGAAATTTAGAAACTTTACTAGGCATGGAGAGTTTTCAGCAATCGAGAGAAAGGATATAAACAAAGGATGAGGAAATTAGTAGTGGTAGTAAGAGAAGAAGGGACATGTGAATAAGGTCCACCAAAGCAAGGTCCACCCTAGCTAGGGAAAGACCAATGTGCATTTTGCCAAAAAAATTGGACACTGGAAAAACCAGTGCACAGAATGGAGAAAAGATGACAACCAGCGAAGGGGAGATGGGAGACGACAGAGGGTGGTTGCACACATTAAGGAAGACTGAGGAGAACCAGAGAGTCTTTCCTAATGAACCCTTGGGTTATAATCAAGCTAGGGGACAAGGAAAAGAGAATGGATTTTTTGGTAGATACAGGAGCAACATACTCAGTGTTAAATAAAGATTTAATGCCTATGACAGATGAGTGTGTTATGGTGAGGGGGGCAACTAGCCAATCTGAAAAAGCAAATGTTTGCAAACAGTTAAAATATAAACTTGGAAAAGAATGGGGAATTCATAAATTTTTATACATGCCCAATTCTCCGAAGGCACTCCTGGGCAGAGATTTGTTGGAACAGTTGGAAGCAAAAATCACATTTAAAAATGGGGAAATTAGTTCAGAGGTAAAGGATCAATAATATGTGGAACTGCTAAGTTTAATGTTAACAATTAGTGAGACGAAAACTGAGGATGAAGAAGAAATTACCAAGAAAATAATGGACCAGGTGTTTCCTGGGGCATGGGTTCTAATATACCAGGGAGAACAAAGAATGCATCTCTGGTGCAAATCAAACTTGAAGAAGGAAAGCAACCACTCAGGGTTAAACAGTATCCCTTAAAAAGGAAGATAGAGAAAAGATTAGCCTGGTAATTGAGAACTTTTTGCAGCTAGGGCTATTGAGAGAGTGCCAGTCTGATTTTAATGCTCATATTTTGTCTGTTAAAAAGCCCAAAGTGTCATATTGAGTAGTACAGGACCTGTGAGCTGTTGATAAAATAACTAAAGGATCTACACTCAGTGGTAACAAACCCATACACATTGTTAACATGCTTAACACCTGAACTAAGCTGGTTTACTGTTTTAGATTTGAAAGATGCTTTCTTTTGTCTCCCTCTCCATGAAGCCAGCCAAAAAATATTTGCATTTGAATGGGAAAACCCCCAGAGTAGGCATAAGTCCCTACTCACATAGTCAGTACTGCCTCAAAGGTTTAAACACGGTCCCACATTATTTGGAGAACAACTTGCAAGACATCTGTAATCCTGGAAAGCCTCATCAGAAGGACAGCAGTTGCAGTATGTGGACTACCTCTTGATAGCTACTCAAACACAAGAGGCATGCGTAGACTGGTACAAGGATGGCAACCTCCTGAACCTTTTAGGTCTACAAGGGTACAGAGTATCTCAGAAAAAGGCTCAGGCAGTAAAACAGTCATGTACCTGGATTATGAGGTCAGTGATCGACAGAGGACTCTGGGGCAGGACCGCAAAGAAGCAATTTGCCAGACCCCAAAACCCCAGAAAATGAAGGAACTGAAAGCCTTTCTGGGAATGATGGGGTGGTGTAGGCTGTGGATTTATAATTACAGACTGTTGGTTAAATGCCTGTATGCCCTGATTATGGAAAGGGACAGAGAGCTCCAATGGACAGAAGAAGCTACACGAGCCTTTGACCAGTTAAAGAAAACCCTCATGTCTGCTCCCACTCTCGGGCTCCTGGATGTGAGTAAGCCATCCTTTCTGTTTTCTCATGAGCAGGGGATTGCCCTGGGGATACTGGTACAGGACTTGGGCCTGTATCAAAGAGCAATTGTTTACTTTTTCCAAGCTGGATGAAGCAGCAAAAGGATGGCCAGGATGTCTCAGAGCTTTTTCTGCAATGGTGATGAATGTCCAGGAAGCACAAAAATTCACCCTAGAGCAGAAGATGACTGCTGGTTTCCCACAGAATATCTGCAGTGCTGGAGGTAAAAGGCAGGCACTGGCTTTCCTCATAGACATACCTGAAATACCAAGCCATCATGGTAGAGCAGGATGATGTGGAGATTGTAGTCACTAACCTTGTGAACCCAGCTTCCTTTCTCTGTGGGAATACAGAAGAACCAGTGATCCACGACTGCCTGGAAAGCATCAAGGCCACTTATTCCTGTCCCCTGGATCTGAAGGACTCTCCTCTGGATGACACTGAGACCTGGTTTACTGATGGAAGCAGCTACGTTATCAGTGGAAAGAGACATGCTGGGTATGCAGTTACTACTTGCAGAGAGGTAATAGAGTCTGGAGTGTTACTGACAAACACCTCTGCACAAAATGCTGGAATAATTGCCTTAACTAGTGCTTTAGAGTTAGTAAAAGGGAAAGAAATTAACAGTTACACCGACTCAAGGTATGCATTTGGAGTGGTGTGTGCACATGGAGCCATCTGGAAAGAAAGAGGACTGTTGAATCCCCAAGGAAAAAGCATCAAGAGAGCACAGGAGATAATAAAATTGTTAGATGCAGTCCAACTACCTGAGAAGGTAGCTATTATGAATATCAAGGATTTGTTGGTTTCTTCTCTCTCCAGTCCCGTTTGGATAGCTCTGGACCACTGGAGATGAAGAGAGCAACAAGGACAAAGGTAAAAGACAAGGAGGCTCTTTCTCCCAGGACACAATCCCACAGTTTATTGCCTAACAACTTCCAGGGAAAAAAGAGAGCGAGCAGAAGGTGGCAGAGATTTTTAAACTCAGGGGAAAGGGAGGAAGAGAACCAGAACCAATGGGATACAGCCGATGGGGAGTGGTGAAGGGAGGACTGAACAAACACCACAAACTCGAGGGAGTAGCGAATGAGTTATTCAGTGCAATATACAAAATAAACTATTTAGAGAAGTACAACATCAGGGCACACCAGAAAGTGAGGTCTGAATCGGAGGCAGGGAACAAGCTGACAGACACAAAGGCAAAAGAAGTGGCCAAAGGTGAGGTAGCCACTGAGGCAGCCTTCATTCCAGATGGATAGATTTCCCTGGAAGGTAAGCCAAAGTATAGTGAAAAGAATAAGAAGTTTATTAGGCATGAAAAGGAAGGCTATAATCAGGATGGATGGGCTGCTACAGAGGGAGAAAAAGGAAAACCCGTCATCCCCTCCTATCTCCTATGTCACTAGTAAAAGAGGAACATCACAAAACCCTCTGGGGAGTAAATGCCTTACAGAATTATTTAAAGGACAAAATTATGGCCAGAAATTTACAGGGGACAGTCATTCAAGTGACCTGACAATGTAGTCTTTGCCTCCAAACTAAACCCAAAAATCTCCCCAAGCCAAAGCTTGGGCAAATTGGAAAAAGCTATGGTCCTGGACAAAAGTGGCAAATTGATTCCTCAGAACATCCAAGAAGAAAGGGGATATCAATATTTACTGGTATTAACAGATACCTTTTCAGGGTGGCCAAAAGCCTTCCCTACCAGAACTGCCAAAGCATGAGAGGTAACCAAAGCATTGTTCCAAGAAATAATAGCACGCTTTGGAGTTCCAGCCACAATATCCTCAGATGCAGGACCACACTTTATTTCAAAAACTGTACAGAAGATTAGGTGCCAATTAGGCATAGATTGGGAACTCCACGCCCCATATCACCTTCAGTCAAGTGGCCGAATAGAGAAAATGAACCACTTAATTAAGCAACAAATTATAAGTCTAGGGCAAGAAGCAAAACTACCCTGGCCCCGAGCCTTTCCTTTGGCATTACTGTGAATTCGAACTAAACCAAGAACAAAAGAAAAGTTCAGCCCTTTTGAGGTATCATATGGAAGACCATATGAGAACACAACCCAGGTGGGGGAAGAAACCCTACACAGATACATGGCAGCCCTAAACAAACAGCTTAGAGAAATTGAAAAATATGTGGCTGGGGCTCGAAGCAGACAACTAGATGGCTGAATACATGATATACGGCCTGGATATTATATATATGTTAAGTGTCTTGAAAACTTCAGAGCGCACTGTGAAGGGCCATTCCTGGTGCTTTTCAGCACTTTTACTGTAATCAAGATCAAAGAACAAAACACCTGGATTCATCATACGTGAATGGCAAAGGCTCCAGAAGGCCCTTGGAAAGCAACACTGGATGATAATGAACTAAAGCTAAAGCTTGCTTGGGAAAATGAATAGATTGTGAGTGAAAATGTTGTGTTTCCTTGTGAAAATCCAGAAAAGTATTCCTAGCCAGAATCAAGCAAGTATAACCTGGAAAGCTGTGGCTTAGTCATGACTATGGCTACAGCAGACATCAGTGCAAGACCTCCCATGTACAATGTGACTGGTGTTTATACGTGTCAGGGAAGAGCTTCTGACTATGATTCTCATAATCTCGGTGGCGGGCATTGCAAATCACAAACGTAACTGTTGGGACGGAAAGATGTCTGGGGCTGCAAATTTATATTTGTTCAGGATGGATTCCAACAAGGACCTATAAAACCAATCTGAATTGGTAAGGAATGTTATGACATATGCTTAACTGACTGTCCTATATCAGGTTTTTAATAGAGGAGTGTGAAGATGAGGCTTTTAAAGTTGATTACAATAAAATTCAACTCTGTGTTAAACCTCGAAATAATGCAAGCTTACCAACACAGACACAAAAAATATGGACCACCCAAGCCCTAACCATGCCACTTAAGCTTGAACCAAAATTTATGAAATTGGACCACATGTGGTAAGAAAAGTGGGCCAACAGCAATTGCTGTTTCACCCAGAATGTTCTCTCAAGTGGGTTGAGATGCTAGTGCAGATCAACATTTCAAAAATTCAGCCAGCCTGCTCCCCTTTTCTGACAACATCCTTTGAGGGTTGGACAGCCTGAAGAAGCAGACTCACTTTAAAGACAGAACACAAAGAGATGTAACTGGAATAGTAGGTATGGGATTAGGAGTCTTAAATGTAATTGATTCAGAAATATTAATGAGCAAACTGGCCACTAGTGATTTGGCAAAAACAAAGTAGCCCTTACAATCATCTTTGCTAGCATTAGGAACCAATCAGTGGCAGGTTTCAAAGGTATTGTCAAATCTGAGAGAAGCTGAAGACCAAGACCACAAACTAACAATGAAACACTTGGTGTAGCTCAGGATAATGTGTCTTTAGCTTTTAGTTATATACAGGCACAGCTGTGGATGCAGTCAACAGTCACTTTGGTCATAAGGGAAGTGAAGGTATCTCTCCAATTGAAATCCAAATAGCTCTGTGGGATAAAGGAAACTGCAGTCCTGGTGGACTATGGTAAACTTCACCTATGACCTCATCCCTAATGTGGCCACTGCCTTTGTACTTACCATACGTAATGCCACCATTTATATTATCCACCCTACTATTGCCTTAGGATTAAACCGTGAAGGGATAGTACTCTACCCCTTTGAAGACAGAGCATGGGCCCGGATGGTAGACAAGAAATGGCAGACTCTAAGTGTAGAATCAGGTGTCAACCAAGAACAACAGAGATTCCTCTGTGAAAGCAATACCATTGGTGCCCAGGACATATGCCTAGATACTGAACAAGGTCTATGTCACTTTGAGATACATCCAGACATCATTCAAAATTCTGTGCTTGTATATATTGGCCAAGGCTGCTGTTGTGAGTTTAAGAACTGCCTGTGCTTCAGTAAGAGTAGACAGTGAAAACAAATACTTGCCTGTTAAAAACCACTCAAATTTTTGTATTTGTAATTTTGTTAATATTGTTGGGGGTGATTTAGCATAGTCAGTACCAGTTGTATCCCACCAGCTGATAAAGGCCAACTGTACTACGTGCCACCGTCTGTCACACACACCCATTGGCATGAACCTAACACTGGTAGAACAGTTAATAAAATGTTCAAATCTAGATGAAATCTCAAAGGAAAGCAAGGACAATAGAGATAAGGTCTAAATAATGGTCCATCATGATGCAAAAGAAATCAGCAAAGTTTTTCAAAGAATAAAACAAGAGGCAAGCCATCACTAGGGGGATGTACTCTTTGGATGGTCACCGAAGGCAACTGGTATACTTAATGCCCTAGTTCCCTTCCCCCAGTCATTGTTTTGCTTATTTTAGTCAGCATAAGTTTGGTTTTATCTATTGTAGTACTCCTTTGGAATTGGAGGATACTGCAGTGAGTAGCAGCCCTGACCTCATTATCAAGAGCATATGGTACAGTCCTGAGGAACACTTACCGTATGATTTGGTTAGAGGAGGAAGAATCTGTGTATTAGTAAAAAGATTAACTAACTCTATAAAAAAAGGGGTGAAATGAAGCAAAAATCAAAGAGTTAAGAGCTTAGCTGAGAGATAAAATCTATACATGTAATAATTATCATAGAAGCAATGTAGAAAGTAGCTGAGCCAGTAGAGCTAAAACAATGAATGTCTGGCTTGGATTTGTTGTGTCAAAATGGGTGGTTGGGATATTGTTAAAGTGAAGAAATCATAAAATGCACCTGGGCCCTGAAACAGGGCAAAACCAGGTTGGGAGCTTGAACCACGGCCAAGGGGCATGAGGACCTAGCAACTAGAAAAAGATAACCATTGTAGGTGAGGAAGACTCCCTGACTTCATCTTAGAAAACCCATTTGAAGGAAGGAACTGCACAAGTGTAAAAGGACTTTGAGCTAATTTTAACGCAAAGCAGGGCAAGGTAGGGTTAAGTGATGCATATCTATAGGTGTAGTGGATAATTATATAAATATGTAAGACTTTTGTGGATAAAAAAGGGCAAGAGCCCTGTGTACTTTGCACATCCCTGTGGGAGATTTTTCCCAGGTGTGCCTGACGTCGTAATAAACACACCAATTTCTAACTTAAACTAGTTAGCGAGTCTTTGTTTCTGCATCAGAACCAAGGAGTCCATTGTTACACATTGTGAGACCAAAGGGCCATTGTGGAACTGCAGGGCCTCATAGAACCAATGAGACCATTGTGACATCGCAGGGCCTCATGGAACCAAGGGGCCACTGTGACATTCTGGGGACTTGTAGAACCAAGGGACCACTGTGACACTGTGTGGTACCATGGAACCAAGGAGAGCAATGTGACACTACAGGGCTCCACGGAACTAAGAACTTGTGTAACAGAGAGGGGCCCAATGGAATCAAGGCACCATTCTGTACTTCAGGGCTTCATGGAACCAAGGTGCCAGTGTGACACTGTGGAACCAAAAGAGACCCTTGTGACACTGTGGGGCCTCATGGAATCCTGGAGACCTTTCTGAGACTTTGAGGCCTTGTTGAAGGAATGGGCTCTGCAGGGTCTTGTGGAACTAAGGAGTCCATTGTGACACCGCAGGGCCTCATGGAAGCAATGAGACCATTCTGGCACTCTGAGTCCCCATGGAACCAAGAGGTCCTTGAGACAGCACAGGGCCTTGTAGAACCAAGGCAACAACTGTGACACTGCAAGGTCTCATGGACACAAGGGGCCATTGTGACACTATGAGTCCCCATGGAAGCAAAGGGCCAGTGTGACACAGCCAGGCCTTGTAGAACTAAGGGGCCATGGTGATTCTGAGGAGCCCAATAGAGCCATGGGGCCATTGTGACACCAGAGGATGTTATGGAATCATGGAGACCATTGTGACACTCTGAGACCTCATGGAACCAAGGGGCCCTTGTGTCATTGTGCAGTCCTAGGGAACTAAGAAAACCATTTTGACACTGCAATGCCTCATGGAAGCAAGGGGCCATTGTGACACTGCAGAGCCAAGGAGAATATTGTGATATTGCTGGGCCTCATAGAAATAAAGATCTGTGTGATAATGTGGGGCCTCATGGAACCAAGAAGCAATTGTGATGCAGCCAGCCACCAAGGATCCAAGAACATAGAGCAGACATGGCTGATTTGGCCTCCTGGGGCCAGAACTGGTCCAGCTGATCTTGGCATGTTGAGGGTTGCTTCTTATCTGCCCCTGACCCTCAGGATTTCCGTGCTTCCCTTTCTGTGGGAAAGAACTGTCCTTTTCCTCCAGGTGCCCTTGGCAGAAATTTGGATTCTACCTCCAAATTTGATTATATCCAAGGATTGTGGCCATATGAAACCTCCCAGCACAGACAGCTCTGTCTGGCCTTGGCCTCTTGGGGGCCACCTTGCATCTGCCTTTAAACCACTGGGGAGCCATGCTCTTCTTGCTATGGAAAAAAAAAAGAAAATCTTTCAAGTGCAGGCATCCACTGCCAAAATTGGGAATCCACCTCCAAAATTCCTTACATGCAATGATAGCTGCCAGACAAAAGCTGCCAGGTATGTCTAGGTTCCTTTGCCTTCCTGAAGGCCAGCACTCATCTGCTTTAAAACACTGTGGCTCCTTACTTTCCTTCCTATGGAGAAGAACTGTCCTTCTTGTCCAGACACCCATGGACAAAAATAGGATTTGGTGTACCAAATTCTGGATATCCAAGGATTACTCCCAGACAAAAGCTGCAAAGAAAACCAGGAAGGGTTGGCCTTGTGTCCTGGTTTGAAGGACAGGTGTCTGCCAGTGAAGGCAAATGTTTTCCCTTGAAACAGAGACCCACTCCCTTAATATTACAAACGTTTGAATCAAGGACTCTGAGGCAGAGATAAGGGGGTAGGAATAACAGCTCTTTTACTAATATATCTAACTGTACCAGCAGAAACAACAGCAGTTGATAAAATTACCAACAAAAACAGAGCAGATTACTTGTTCCAGTCCTTCCTTTAGCTGTGAGCACGCTCTCTGTCGGTGGGAGCGGAGGAGGGAGCGGAGGCGGCAGCGGCCGCGCCGATCTCAGGGGGGAGCGGGCTGGAGCGGGCAGCTCCTGGCTCACTGATGGTGTCTGGGTGATTCGCTGTGTCGCGGGTGGCTCCTCGCTCACCGATGGTGTCTGGGTGATTCGCTGTGTCGCGGGCGGCTCCTCGCTCACCGATGGTGTCTGGGTGATTCGCTGTGTCGTGGGCAGCTCCTCGCTCACCGATGGTGTCTGGGTGATTCGCTGTGTCTGCAGAGGCAGAAGGCTCCAGCGGGGCAGATGCAGGGCAGGTGATCGCAGAGGGTCTGGCTCTCCAGTGTTCAGCCGCGTGGCTCCGAAACCGCATGGGATCCTCCTCCCCGCTCGCCGGAAACCCCCGTCCCCCTCCGGAAGCACGAGTGCCCCTCTCCAAGCCGATCCCACCCACCCCTTTTGTCCAGAGTCAGCAAAGGTCCGCGGTGTAACCGGCCAGCTCCATTGGCATTATAATGGGAAAAATTCTTTAAATTGACACAGTAATAGGAAAACACTCAACCCCCAACACCTTGGCCTCACTGAGGCTGCTTCTAATCAGCCTTTGAAACACTGGGGCTCTGCCCTTTCCTTCCCATGGAGAAAAGCTGTCATTTGTGTCCAGGCATCCATGGCTGAAATGGAATTCCACCTCCAGTATTCCAGAAATATCCAAGGCTTGCTTTCAGAAAAAGGCTGCTAGGACAGGCTGGTCTGGCTAACCTTGGCCTCTGAGTGCCCCTAATCTGCCATCAAAACTCTGGGGTTCTGAGGTTTCCTTCCTCTACAAAAGAACTGTTATTCTTGTCCAGGTGCCTATGGCCTTAAGCACATGAGCACTGTATAAGGACAAAGGAGCTCTGTGCTCAGTAGGGTCAAGAAAGAGAAGAGCAGAGGAGAGCCCTGGGAGTGCTTGAAGAGCGGTTTCAGAGATGCTGGATCCTTTTGACACAGTAGAGAACAGCTGGAGAAAGAAGGAATAAGGGCAAAGGGCAGGTGGGGAGGCCTGGACTGCGAAGAAAGAGAAAGAAATTTCTGTTTCAGGGCAGGGCTGTGGTGCAACACAGCCCCCAGAAGGAGTCTGGAGCAGCCCAAGGCTTTGTGTGGCCAGGCAGAGGCAGGCAGGACGCAGAGCTGTCAGCAAAGGAAGGGGCCAGCGAGGTGGGGCAGCCGGGGGATGACGACAGCCTGCAGGGACAGAGGCGCAGGGCATGGACAC
>OAMK01000114.1:199060-219170 GCA_900205225.1 Saxicola maurus maurus | reverse complement strand
TCTTGACTTCATTACACACTTACAGTTTCGCAATGGACCCTTGGTTCCATTAGGGTCTGTACTGTCAAAATGGCCTCTTTGGTTCTGCACTGCCACAATGCTTTCCTTGGTTCCACAAGGCCTTGGCGTGTCACAACAGCCCCTTGGTTCCATGAACTGCCATAGTATCACCACGGTCTCTTGGATCTGAAGTATCGCAATGGACAATTGGTTACAATCAGCACCACAGTGTCATAATGAATATTTGGTTCTGTGGGTTCCACAGTGTCACAATGATCCCTTGGTTCCACGAGGCCTTGATTTGTCACAATGGACCCTTGGTTCCATAAGCTTCCCTAGTGTCACCATGATCTCCTGGGATCCACATTGTCACAATGGACAATTGGTTCTGTGGGACCCTGCTGTGTCACTCTAAACCCTTAGTGCCATGAGGTTCTCAAGTGTCACAATGGTCTCCCTGATTCAACGAGGCCTTGGAGTGGCAAAATGGCCCCTTGATTCCATGAGCTCCCATGGGGCCACAATGGTCTCCTTGTTTCTGCAGTGTCATAATGGAGCCTCAGTTCCATAATGTTGCTAAATGTCACTGGTCTCCTTGGTTCCATGTGGTCCTGCTGTGTCACCACAGCCTCTTGGTTCCATGAGTTTCTGTGCTGTCAGCAATGGTTCCTTTGTTCCAATGAGGTGCTGCTGTGTCACACTGGACCCTGGGTTCCATGAAGTTCTTCAGTGTCACAGTGGCCCCTTGGATCCATGAGGTCTCACAGTGTCACCATGGTCTCCTTGGATCTGCACTGTCACAATGGACCATTGGTTCCATGGGGCCTCGCTGTGTCACAATGGTCTCCTTGATTCCATAATTCTCTGGAGTGTAACAGTGGAGACTTGTTTCTGTGAGGCTCTGAACTGTCACAATTGTCTCTGTGGTTCCATGAGCCCCTGCTGTGTCACAAGGGTGTCCTTTGTTCCATGAGGACACAAAAGCTTTGCATAAATATCAAACAACCCCTGCCTAACACACCTGGGAACATCTGCATTCAAAAGAGGGCTTAACGGTGAGAATGGCACCAGCAGCTTCCATTGGCAAGAGATCTAGGGAAAGGACATGGACAGAGAATTCATCAGAAACATTCAGAAAATTCTGCTTACAGAGATTATTTCTGGCCACTCTGGCCCTTGTAGGAAGGTGACATCATTCCAGGCAGACTATGCTGAGCATTTGGCTCCTGAGGCTTGAAGACAATGGAAAGAAAGACAAAGAGCTCCTGAGGGCTTTCTATATTTTAATGATCCCCACGCTGGATTTGGGGCTGAGTCCAGGACCCTCAGGCACTGAGAAAAGGTTGAAGAAGCTGCTCAAGGAGTCAGAAGCAAAACTCCAAGTCCCTCGGAGCATCACTAGCCCCACTGAGGGCAGGGACTGCCAAAGGCTCCCCAGGGACTGGTGAGAGCAGATCCTTGAGGGCAGGATTGCAGGAGCCAAAGGCTGTGAGCAGGAACTGCAATGCTGAGCAAGGCCTGGGCTGGTTGGAGGCAGCAGAAAGGCCAAGGCCTNAGCCCAGGCCTGGCCCAGCAGGGCCTGTCCCTCACGGATGGCTCCGGGCTGTACCTGGGGCAGTGGGATGGGAGGGGCAGCAAGGACAAATGTCATCACCCTGTGTGACACTCCAGATGCTCATGGAACCAAGGGCCAGTGTGACACTGTGGAGCCTCATGGAAACAAGAGGCCATTGTGAGCCTGAGGGGTGGGAGTGACCAAAGGTTCCTTTACTTGAGTTTGGTGAACAGGAGAAACCCCAGCCAGTTATTCTCAAGAGTTAAAAATGACACAAAATTTTACTGGCAAGTATAAAAAGTCAAGGAACTTTGTAAAAGGATTTTATAAAGCATCCAACTCAACAAAAAACACTTATCATAGCAGGAACTTCATTAACTTTGCCCTTTTAATCTAGAAACTTTTAAACACTTGAGTTGTTGAGCCCAAAACTGTTCCATATAAAGAGCATTAGAAGGAGAGGGAAGAGAGAGAGACAGAAAGACAGAAGCTTTATAGAAAGGCTCACACATGGCTACCAACTCCTAGGGTTCCAGTGTGGGTGAGACACAGACCTCAGCAGAAGGCAGAGTACGGTGCCTGGGACATTGATCTCATCCAGCCTCTGACAGCGACCATGGTGACACTGCAGAACCTCATGGAACCGTGGGTCACTTGTGAAAATGGGGGTCCAGGGACACCATGGAGACACCACGGAACCTCATGGAACCAAAGAGACCATTGTGACACTCTGGTGCCTCATGGAATCAGGGGGACCATTGTGGTAGTCAGGACCCCTATGGAACCAAGGGTCAGTGATGAAGCTGTGGGACCTGTAGAACCAAGGAGCAGAGAACCATTGTCACAAAAACCATTGTGACACAGTGGGGTCACATGGAGCCCAGGGGTGATGGCGACACCACATAAGCACAGAGAATATTGTGACAAGGAGAATATTGTGACACTGCAGGGACTCATGGAATCAAGGAGAGCATTGTGACACTGTGGGGCCTCATGGAACCAAGGGAACATGGAACAGGTCTGGCTGGCTGGGCCTCCTGGGGCCACCTGACAGCTCTGGCTGACCTTGGCATCTTGAGGGTTGCTTCTCATTTGGGATTGAAACACTGGGGCTCTGTGCTTTCTTTCCTTTGGAAAAGAACCATCCATGTTCTCCTGGTGCTCATGGCCAATATTGGGAATCCACCTCCAGAATTCCCTATATCCAAGGACACCTCCCAGACAAAAGCTGCCATGACTGACAAGTCTGGGTGGCCTTGGCTTCCTGAGGGCTGGCTCTCATCTGCCTTTGGAAACACTGGGCTCTGTGCTTTCCTAATGAAAAGAACTCTTCTTCCATTCCAGGCACCCACAAGCAAAACTGAGATTCCACCTTCAAAAATCCCCATGTCCAAGGATTTCCCCCAAGTGAAAGGTGTCAGGAGAGACAGGTCAGGCTGGCTTAGCCCAAGGATGACCACCTCTCATCTGCTTCAAAAACACAAAAAATCTCACTTTTCCTTCCTGTGGAAAAAACATCCATCTCAACCAGGTGACCATGGCTCATAGTGGGATTCTACTGAACCATAGTGTTCTGTTACAGCTTAAAGAATTGTGTGTTTGAGGAAACAAATTATGGGATATCTTAGAAGGTTTAGAAGCTAGAGGTTAGGAATGCAACCTATGAAGTTATATATCTTTGTATAGGGACTAGAAGTTGATAAAGATTGATTGCTTAACATTCAGAACCAGCCAAAATACACAAATGGAAGTATTTAAGCGAAAACAGATATACATTGGAAAATCCTCAGAGCCAGCCAGGGGAGACCCATCCATCATAAAGTTTGACACTGAAACTAATACAGACCAGAATAAAGGGATTAACAGGTCAGGTAGTCATAGTAACAGGGCAGAGGTAAAAAGTTTAGAGCCAGGCAGACAGCCCTTACTTCCTTCCCTGAAACCCTCCAACTCATTTAAAAGACCACCAACCCAATACCAAGGGAACACTATGCAACCACAATGAGTATGCAACTAATTTTAATACCCAGCGGGGAATGGACAGTGACAGGTAGTAAATATGTGTAGGCATCTTAGAATATGCATGACTTTTGTGCATAAATAGAGGGCGAAAAGCCTTTGGGAGCAATCCCCTATGTCCACCCAGGGNTGGAATAAACATATCCTTTTGACTAAACTGGTTGAAAGGTATTCAGTCCTTGCCTTTCATGAATCATTTTGGCGGCTGCAGCAGGACCTTCTCTTCCCGCAGGAACAGATGGGAGTGTGACAGCTCCAGGTGCACCAGCCCGAGTCCCTCTTGGACAAGAGACCTCCACTCCTGCCTGCTTCAGTGTGGAAGACAGACAAGTCTGCTGGCCAAGGACAAAACGGTATGTTTATGATTTTAAAATTGCCCCGGGTGAGTTGGCTAATTGGTAAGACATAGAACATGTTCTGTGCACAATGTGGGACGAAAGGTATTGCATGCAAGCAGAAAGAACTGTTTAAATTACTCTTGAAGGGATTCTGTGGTGCCATAGAGGACACTGCTAGCAAGTTCTGGGAGTGAGTTTGGGCAAATACTTATTGCTGCTATTTTGGCAAGTGGTTCTTCTGGTTGTGATTGGATGTGTGTGTCTGTAAAGAGTTCTAGATTAGATTTTTCTACAAGTCTGAGGGCTATCATGTATTTTTGAGGCAACACTACCATCTTGTGTCACAAAGTTTAGTTGAAACAAGTTAATAGTCGCTTAGTTCATTTGTGATGCAACACTACCATCTTGTGCTAAAAATTATAATTGCAGCAAAATGGGAACTTTTGTGTAAAATGGGCCATTTTTTTATTCTTAATAAATTGTTAAAAGTGCCAACTAAGCTCAGGCATGAGCTACAAGTGCCCAACCTTCATGGAAGGGCTCTCTAGATGGTTTCGGCTCCAACCAGGTGAATTTTTAGCTGAAGGAGGAGACAGGGCTATTGTCAAATGGGGGAAAGGGAGGAGAGAGGAGTTGTTTTCAGGAGGATTGTATTAGAGTTGAACAAATAATTAATTGGTTTTTGACTGGGAACTACTCCCAGTTGAGAACAGTCTCAGAAACCCACAAAAGTGGGGACTAATAGGGGTAACTCCTTGCTTTTTGTGTGGAATGATGATTTTTCATTGGGAACCAGGGTAGCATCCTGAGTTGGGTCGTTTTCCACTGTAGAGGATGCAACCAGAGAAGGTATTATAGTTCTTATAGAAGGAGACCTAGGTGCCCTGGGTGTGCCCTGGAGCTCCTAAGATGCTGTAATTGGGAAGTAGCACATGATCAGTTTGAGATAGTGAGTCTAATCTGTGGAAAATGTTTAAAACAGGAGAATCTGGATATTTTTGAGAAAGACTGGGAATGGTGCCATCTTGAATTATAAGACTCCCCTTGTAATTTAACTTTTAGTATTTGAGATACAAGGGTGTATTTGTGAAATTTTTGCCTGGTCAAATAGGAGAAGGAAGCAGCCTGCTGTGTGAGCTATTGGAGAAGGGGGAAATTGAATAACTTAGAGGAGAGAGCAGAAAGAATCAGGATTGCATGTGCTCAGTATTTTTGTTCCCTGAGACTACTAGGTCAAGGAAAAGAGCTGGTATTAAATAAAGGAACTTAAGAAAGAAAGAAAAAACAAAAACAGAAAGAACAATGGGCACCAAAGAGAGCAAGGAAATTTCTGAAGTCAGTCCCCTAGACTTTATTCTGGCACATTGGAGAGAACTTGTGGGGAATGGAGGTATTGAAATCTTGTGACATTTTGTACACAATGGTGGCCACTTAATAAATTGGGAGAAGGCACCCGATGGCCGCCCTCGGGGAGTTTGGATTAGGAAACCTTATTGCAGTTGATGTTATCTTTAAAAAGGGAAGAAAAATGTGAGGAGGTGACATACGCTGGTATGTTTTTCTCTCTCCGAAACAATCCTGAATGGCAGAGAAGTTGTGGGATTAGGCCTCCTTCTGATCCCTTTGTCCAAACTTTGGAAAAGGACAGCCAGGCAAAGAGAGGGAAACCTAAGCATTGCTGTGATGCCTGCTCCATAAATCAAAGGTGCACACAGCCTGATAAAGTTTATCATGCAGGAAAACAAGAACAAGAGCTAACAGATTTGCTCAGGCCACCCCCTAAAAGGCAGGGTAGATGAACAGAGGGAACGGGTTCAAGGGAATCACCACACTTAAGCCCTGCTTCAGTTTCCTTAGAAAAGAAAGAGACTGAGCAGCCTATTCCCTCACCTGCCAGAGCACCATATCNATGNAGTAGTGANAGTGATGANGAGCTGTCTTCTCCCCACAGCCCACCTCTCCAAAGTAGTCCCACAGCAACCTGAACTAGAAGTCGAACAAAAGAGATAATACAAGCACCACTATGAGAGGCAGTGGGACCAGAGGGAACAAGGATGTTAGTTAAAGTACCCTTTTCCACAAATTATTTAGAGGCATGAGATAAAGTTACTAAAAACTACCAGAGGAATCCAATTGGTACAGCCAAGAGATTCAAGGTTTTGATTAAACACAATCCAGACTGGGGAGACATCCAGCTAATGCCAGACACCTTAACTGAAACAGAATAAGCGATTAGTTTTGAAAACAGCAGGGAATTAAGCAGAAGATTCTCCTAGAGGAACAAATCAGACTGTTAAAGAATTTTTCCCCCTCCGGGATCCAAATTGGGGTCCAAGAAATTGATTTCATAAAGACATATTAGGGAACTATCAAGAATTTATAATAAAAGGAATAGAGAGGGCAATACCTACAGCCATAAATTGGTCAGCCCTTTTTGCAGTCAAGCAGGTTCTTTTAGAAAGCCCTTCTGAAATTTTGGATAAGTTGTGAGATGGAATGAGGCGTCATGCGTCCCTAGATCCTAGCTGGTGAGTTTATTTTTAGGACAACTCATGGGGGACGCTCCAGAAGATTCGGGAAACAGTGGGGAGACGGAACTTAAGGACCATACTAGTTTTTAGGAATCAAGCAGAAAACAATAAAGAAAGGAAGATAGTCGCAGTAGTAAGAGAGGAGGACAAAGGGAGACATGGACAAGGACCACCTTACCAAGGTTCACCTTGCCTTAGGAATGACCAGTGCACACTTTGCAGAAAATTTGGTCACTGGAAAAATCAATGTCCTGAATGGAGAGAAGGTGATGAACAAAGAAGGGGGAAGCCCAGACAGGAGGGGATGGTTGCGCACGTAAAAGAAAACTGAGGAGGACCAGAGGGTCTTACCCTGGCGGACCCTCTGGTTATAGTTGAGCTAGGAAATGAGGGAAAGAAAATGGAATTTTTAGTGGACACAGGTGCAACATATTCAGTGTTGAATAAGGGTCTAATGCCTATAAAGATGATTATGTGATGGTAAGAGGGGCAACTGGCCAAACTGTGAAAGTGTACTTTTGCAATCCATTAAAATATAAACTTGAGAAGCAGTTGGGGATTCATAATTTCCTATATATTGCCTATGCCCCAAAAGCACTTTTTGGTAGAGATTTATTGGAACAGCTAGAAGCAAAAATCATATTTAAGAACGGGGAGATCCTTTTGGAAGTTAAGGATCAACACTGTGTGGAAGTACTAAGCCTAATGTTAACAGTTGATTAGACAACGTATAAGGATAAAACTAAAGATGAAGAAGAAAGTCACAAGAAAATAATGGATCAGGTATTTCCAGGAGTGTGGGCCTCTAGCACATCTGGAAGGGCAAAGAATGCATCCCCTGTGCAGGACAAGCTTAAGGAAGGGAAGCAACCAGTTAGGGTCAAACAGTATCCCCTGAGAAAGGAAGAGAGGGAGGGAATCAGTTAAATAATTGAAAACTTTTTGCAGATAGGATTATTAAAAGAATGTCAATCTGACTTTAACATTCCCATTACCGGTTAAAAAGCCTGATGGATCCTATAGATTAGTACAGGATTTGCCAGCTGTTAACAAAATAACTGAGGACTTATATCCAGTGGTTGCAAACCCAGATACGTTGTTAACATACTTGACCAATGAACTAACCTGGTTCACCATTTTAGATTTGAAACATGTTTACTTTTGCCTCCCTCTCCTTGAAAACAGTCAGAAAATTTTTGCATTTTAATGGGAAACCCCTAATACAGGTCGTAAGACTCAGCTCACACCGATGGTCCTGGCCCAAAATTTTAAAAATAGTCCCATGATATTCAGAGCAAAACTTGCAAGAGACCTAGAATCCTGGGAAGCCCCATCAGGAGAAGGGCAGCTGTTGCAGTATGTGGACGACCTCCTGATAGCTACACAAACCCAAGAGGCATGCATAAACTGGACAGGAAGCCTCTTGAACTTTTTAGGTCTGCAAGGGTATCAAGTATCTCAAAAGAAGGCTCAGATGGTAAAATAAACAGTTATATCTACTTGGGCTATGAGATCAGTGCTGGACAGAGGACTCTAGGGCAAGGTTATAAAGAGGCAATGTGCCAGACATCAAGACCCCAATCAGTGAAAGAACTGAGAACTTTTCTTGGAATGTCAGGGTGGTGCAGATTGTTGGTTAAACCCCTGTATGCCCTAATCACAGAAGGGAACAAGGAAATCCAACGGACAGAAGAGGCTACCCGAGCCTTCGGACCAGTTAAAGAAAGCCCTCATTCAGCCCCAGTCCTGGGACTTCCAGACGTGAGTAAACCATTTTTCCTGTTCTCTCACGAGAAGCAGGGGATGGCTCTGGGAATACTAGCACAGGACCTTGACTCTTATCGAAGGGTGGTTGCTTACTTTTCTAAGCAACTAGATGCAGCAGCCAAAGGGTGGCCAGGGTGTCTTAGAGCAGTTGCTGCTGTGGTACTGAACATCCAGGAAGCATGCAAATTAACCCTGGGCCAGAAGATGACTGTGCCAGTGTTCCATACAGTATCTGCAGTATTGGAAGTAAAAGGGGGACATTGGCTCTCCCCACAGAGATTCCTGAAGTACCAAGCTATAATGCTAGAACAAGATGATGTTGAGATTAAAGTCACTAACCTTGTGAACCCAGCTTCCTTCCTCAGTGGGAATACAGGATAACCAGTGGTCTGTGATTACTTGGAGACCATTGAGGCCACTTACTCAAGTTGCATGGACCTGAAGGACACTCCTCTTGAGAACACTGAGACTTGCTTCACTGATGAAAGCAGTTATGTCATCAGTGGGAAGAGGCATGATGGGTATGCAGTTACCACTTGCAGAGAAATGATAGAGTCTGGACCACTGTCAACAAACACTTCTGCACAAATGGCTGAAATAATTGCTTTAACCCATGCCTTGGAATTGGCAAAGGGAAAAGAAATTAACATCTATACAGATCCAAGACATGCATTTGGAGTTGTGCATTCACACGGAACCATTTGGAAGGAAAGAGGACTGTTGAATTCACAAGGAAGGAGCAATAAACATGCACAGGAAATAGTTAGACTGTTAGATGCAGTCCAGCAGCCTGTGAAGGTTGCTGTCATGTATATTAAGGCCCACCAGAAAGTGAGATCCAAACTGGAAAAAGGAAATGAGCTGGCAGACAGAGAGGCAAAAGAGGCAGCCAAAGGTGAGGTATCCATCGAATCACCCTTAGTTCCAGATGGACAGATTTCCCTGGAAGGTAAAGGCACATTATAATAAAAAGGATAAGAGTCTCATTAAAGCAGAAAATGGAAGTTATAACACTGAAGGATGGGCCATCACACAAGAAGGGAAAGGAAGGCTTGTAGTCGCCTCCCATATGTTATGGGAATTAGGAAGGGAGGAACATCAGAAAACTTACTGGGGAATGGATGCCTTGTATAATTATTTAAGAGACAGAATTTTTGCCAGAAACTTACAAGGCAGAGTCATCCAAGTGACTCAACAATGTAGTCTTTGCCTTCAAACTAATCCCAAAAATACTCCCAAACCAAAACTTGGACAAATTGGTAGAGGCTATGGGGCTGGGCAACAGTGGCAAATTGATTTCTCAGAACTTCCAAGGAAATGGGTTGTACTGATACTTATTGGTGCTAACAGACACCTTCTCAGGATGGCCAGAAGCCTTTCCTAGCAGAACTGCCAAAGCACAGGAAGTCACCAAAGTAGTGTTACAAGAAATAATACCACGCTTTGGAGTTCCGGCCACAATATCCTCAGACAGGCAGACACATTTCATCTCAAAAGTTGCACAGTAAATTAGCCATCTGTTTGGTATAGATTGGGAACTTCACACCCCCTATCACCGTCAGTCAAACGGCCAAGTAGAAAAAGTGAATTATTTGATTAAACAGCAAATGGTAAGGTTAGGACAAGAAGGTCAATTACCTTGGCCCCAGGCTCTTCCATTAGCATTGTTGCGGATCCAGACTAAACCGAGGACAAAAGAAAAATTAATTCCTTTTGAGATCCTATATGGAAGACCATACAGGGTACAACAGGGAACACCAGGCCAAGTAGGGGAAGAAACCCTACACAGATATGTGGTGGCCCTGAACAAATAACTCAGAGAAATTGAAAAGCGTGTGGCTGGGGCTTGAAGCAGGGAACTAGATGGCCCGGTACATGACACATGACATGGAGATTATGTGTATGTTAAGTCTTTTACAGAAAAGACCCTGAAGCCTGAGTGGGAAGGACCATTCCAGGTGCTTCTCACCACTAATACTGCAATCAAGATTAAAGAACAGAACGCTTGGATTCGTCAGACATGAGTAAAGAAGGCTCCAGAAGCTTATTGGAAAGCAACATTAGGTGATAATGAACTGAAATTGAAACTTAAGAAAGATTAATAGATTTTTGGTAGAAATGTTAGCCTGGAGAACTGTATTTCTCATGATTATGGCCCTGTGACCAAAGTTAATACAACACCACATATATATAGTACAATTGGGAGATATCTTTGCCAAGGAAAAGCTTATGACATTTACTCCCCTAGGATGTTATCCCAAATGATGAAGGTTACCAATGAAACTGTCTGGGAAGGGAGAAAGGTTTGGGGTTGTGAATATGCGTTTGTTCAGGTCAGATTCCATAAGTACCACCAGAAACCTATGGAATGAATTTGAATTGATTCTGGATGTTGTGAGACCTGTTTGTCCACCTGTCCTGAGTTTAGACTTAAAATTGAAGGGTGTGCAGTTGTCCTGGGTTGATGTTTTGACTGATTCCTCACCCTGCCCCCCCCTTGGCCATGAAGCTGTCTGCGCCCGGGGGAGGGGCCGCCTGGGCTCTGCTCTGCGGACTGGCCTTGGTTTGCCGGGGCTTGGCTTAAGGGCTTCGCTTGGGGCGGGGAGGGGCTCGAGCGGGCGGGGCTGCTAACTTGGCTCTGGCTGCTGCTGCTTGTGGCTATCGCTGCTGTGGTGGTGGCTCATGGCCTGGTTTGTAAGTTAGCTGTTTTTTGCTTGATATTTTGGCTTTATATTGCTTGAATTATTTGGTTTAGNGCGCTGCTGTTTAAGGCTTGCTGGCTATTCGGGCTGGTTTTTTCTTTCTCTCTCTCCCCCTCCCCCTTCTCCCCCTCACCTCCCGAGGACCAGCACCAGCTCCGGAGGGACCCTGCGGCCTGCCTCTGGACACCGGCCAGAGAAGCGTTTCGCCCTTCTAGTGAAGATCGAAGCGTCCAAGTTTCTCTCTCTCTCGGTGAAAACTTTTTTGTCATCTGAATCTGTGCTGGGAAGTGTTTCCCTTGTATGTGTTAATAAATAGNATCTGAATCTGTGCTGGGAAGTGTTTCCCTTGTATGTGTTAATAAATAGGTTTTTTCCACTTTTCCCCCTGAGTGAAATATTTTTTTCTTAAGTCCAGTGGGATAAAGAATTGGGGGTTTATTTCCTGGGGAGCTCTTCTGGGGATTTTTTCCCCTAAGTTTGTCCAAACTTGGACAGCAGTTAAGGGTTATAGATGAGATTACAATATTACTCAGGATTGTGTTGAACCCCAGATAGATGAGACTGCAGAAAATCCACCAACCCAGAGACTGGAAGAAACCACAGTCACTTGAACCCAAACTACCTCAAGGAGTACAATTCAGCCAATAATTACCAAAACTGGACCTTATGCTATTAAGAGAGTAGGGACCCAAAGATTATTACTGAATCCAGAGTGGTCCCTGAAGTGAGTAGAAATGGAAATGCAAGTAAATGCTTCTGCTATACAATCAGAATGTACCTCGTTTCTTACCACTTCCGTTATGGATTGGACAACTTGGTTACAAAAACGTGTGCCTGATATGCTCAGATGGAAAAGAGATCTTACTGGGATACTAGGGACAAGATTGGGAATTTTGGACATAATGGACTCAGAAGTATTGGTGAACAAATTGACTGCAACCGGTAGCGATGTAGGTAAGTTACAACAACCCTTACATTCTTCTTTACTAGCCTTAGGTACTAGTCAGTCAAAATTGTGCAAAATATTACCAGAATGGTATGGTATAGAAGAACAAGTTCATGGACTAATAGTGAATGCCATTGGTGCAGCTAGCGAAAACATGTCTTTAGCTTTTGAATGTGTGCAAGCACAAATATGAATGTGTCCTGGTTTGAAGGACAGGTGTCTGCCGATAAAGGCAGAAGTTTTCTTTGAAATAGAGACTTTTAATTCCACTCCCTCCAAGTATTATAATTGTTTGAATCAAAGGACTCTGAGGCAGAGATAAGGGGGTAGGAATAACAGCTCTGTTACTAATATATCTAACCATACAACCAGAAACAACAGCAGTTGTTAAAATTACCAACAAAACAGAACAGATAACTTGGTTCCAGTCCTTTCTTTAGCTGCAGGCACACTCTCTTTGCACTCGGTCCTGGTGCTGGCAGACAGAGCAAAGCCCGACAGGTACAGAGAAGCCAGCGGGAGCAGAGGCTGAAGGGGGCGGCAGCAGCCACGCCAGTCTCAGGGGGGAGCAGGCTGGAGAGGGCAGCTCCTTGCCCATTGTTTCGGTTCAGGTGGTCAGCTGTGTCCTCAGAGGTAGGAGGCTGCAGCGGGGCAGATGCAGGGCAGGTGATCGCAGACCGTGTGGTTCTCCTGTGTTCCGGCCACGTGCCTGGTGAAGGGGGGGGGTCCTCCTCTCGGCTCCATTCTCTGGAAGCACAAATAGCTCCTCCAGAAGCCTCTCCCACCTACCTCTTTTGTCTAGAGTCGTCAATGATCCTGGGTGTAACCCAGCAAGCTCCATTAGCATGATTATGGGAAAAAATTCTTTAAATTGACACAGTAATAGAAAAACACTCAACCCCCAACACACTGTCAGTTCTGTACTTGGTGGTGGCTCCAGCCCTGAACCCCCTCATCTACAGNCTGAGGAACCATGAGCTCAAGGATAGCTTGAGGAAAATTATCATAAATGCTGTTCAGAAGCAATAAACTGTCCTTCTTCTGCATAGCTGTTGTTGTGTTACATTTATGCTCACTTTGTGTCCTGTATTTTTTGCTACTTACACAGGTGTTACATTATTGAGAATTTATTTGCACAGAAGTCTTCGACTACAGAATTCTTAATTCAGTGTTTGCCTTTCTAGCAAACCCAGAGATGATATAAGGAGCAATAGTACATATGTGCTTACACAAAATAAAGAATTCTCTATTGCTGTGTTCCCCTGACATATTTTCTCCCTGACTTCTCTGGAGCTGCAGGGTGGGTGCCTCTCAGCACACCTCGGTTGAAAATGAACCTTAGTGCTCCTCACTGCCAGGGAACCCTAGGGCTTCTGCTCTATAACCTCCTCTTCCTTCAATTCCACACTCCTCTTCAGGGCCCCTGTCTTGGTTTCATTCCTCAGGGCTCTTTCAGCTCAGTCCCAGTCTTGTTGTGTGACTGTTCAGGCACTGCAGGCAGGGACAGGCCATGGGCACTGCTGGGACAGAGCTGGGCTCTGCAACAGCATTTCCATCATGCAAGGGCATCTCCCCATTGCAAAGCCTGAAAGCTTTAACCTCCATCCCAGTTTGTTGTTGTCCAAGTTTAGGACAAAACTGGGGGGAAGCCTCCAAAGAAGCCCTCCAGAGAATAAGCCCCCCTCACAATTCCTCCCCCCACTGGGCTCAGAAAGAATTTTACTCAGGGGGAAAAGTGGAAAAAACCTATTTATTAACAAACACAAGAAAAACACTTCCCAGCAACAGGAAAGTACAATCCCTGATGACAAAAAACGTTTTCACCAAAGTGAGAGACGGTCGCTGCTGGGAAGGACGAGAAGCTTCTTTGGCAGGCTCCAGAGGCAGTCTCTGATGCTCAGGTCCTGTCCGGAGCCGGTACAGATCTTCGAGCTGAAGGAGAGAAGGGGAGGGGGGAAAGCAGCAGCCAGGGCAGCAGCAGCAGGGCAGCGGCAGCCGGGGCAACAGCAAGCTGGGGCAGAAGCAGCGGGGTAGCTGTCTCTTATACACATCTAGATGTGTATAAGAGACAGGCAGCAGCCGGGCAGCCGGGCAAGCCAAGCAAGCACAGCCCCGGGGCCCCACCCGCCCAGGGGGGAGAAGGGCACTGGCAGCAGCTCCATGCAGACAGAGAGGTGTGGGGGTGGGAGAGGAGCAGACACAACATCAACCCAGGACAGTTGTCAAGGATGTGCCCAACACAGCACCCTGGAGAAGAGAACAGCAGTGAGCAGCAAAAGTGTGGCAGTGTTCAGGGTGGGGCTGTCCCAGCAGTGCACTTGCAAAGCCAGCACCACTTCCAGCAGTGACCTCTCACCCCAGGTCACAGAGGTTGTTCTTTCCTGCCTGGAGGGACATCAAGTGACCAGGTCAGGAGTCTGTGTTTGCAATGCAGGGACATTCCACAGCCCTGAACATCCTATGTGTGTGAGGGGACATAAACCCACTGAGCACAAACACCTTCAGCTGTTTCCGGAGTTTCCAGAGAGTAACATCACCTGGGACCCCCTGGATGCAGGGTTGGGATGAGCTTCTGTGCCCAGAGCTCCCTATGTCCATCTGTCCGGCCGTGGGGCAACTCAGGCAGGGGCAGGGCAGGGTGACACCTGCAGGGCTGAGGTACCTGCCAGGCTCTGGCAGTGCCAGCAGAGCCCTGGGAGCCCCTGCCCATGCTGCAATGAACTGTCTGTGTGTGTGTGTTTGCCACGGAAGGACTCGTGTCCCTGGACACTCCTGGGGCTGTGACTAGGGCATGAGCCCAGCTCAGGGGTGGGCACCTGACAGAGCTCTGACATTTCTGGGGGTGCCCATAAGAGCAGAGTTGGGCAAGGTGCCTGTGCTCGAACCCCTCTGGGCATCAAGTGACAACAGAGTGTCTCTGTCACTCTGTCCCTCCTTACTCAGAAAACAGGAAAAAATAAGGTGAAAAAATTTTGAGTCACCATAAAGAGAGAATAATGTTGGGGGGACTGAAAAGCAAGGGCCAAATGCAGAAGCAAGGAAGACCATGGAGAGACAAGAATTCAGCACAGTAGTGGCTGCTTTGGAAGACGAATTAATCCAGAGACCCTCTTGTCCCCGTTATTTCCCTGCTGATCAGGACATCCCATGGAATGGAAGATCCCTTGGGTCAGTCCAGCTCAGCCATCTCATCCCTGTCCTGAGGAACACTTGCCCACCCCCAGGCCATTAGTTTGGAGATTGCAGAGATGTTTCATGTGGGGCCAGCCCCGCTCAGGAGCAGCCAAAGCCTTGGGACGGGACCAAACCCACGAGACACAAGCACAGCAGGACAAGGGCTGCCCTGGGCAAAGGGAATTCCATCCCAGCCACACCCAGGCCAAGGGGGCTCAGGGGGCTCTTCCCACCTCTGTTATTCCACAATTCAATGAATCTTTTCCCTGGAGAGCTCTTTGAAGACAGAATTGATAGAGAGGCAGAAGCAGAGTTATAGAATGCACCAGTACAAACACAGCAGCTCCTGTGGGCAACGAACACTCCCAGGGCAGTGCTATGGCAGGAGAAGCACCCAGGAGGAGGAGGATGAGTTCAGTGCATGTGTGTGTGTCCCAAGGCACAGAGGGTGAGGGTGGGCAGAGGTCAGGGCGGGGCTGGCAATGGCAGGGCAGAGCCAGGGGCAGCGAGATGGGAGTGTGCAGCCTGCAGGGACACAGCAGCAGCTGTGGGACAGTGCAGGACAAGCTGTGCTGGGCATGGCCAGCAAGGATGGCAGTGCCCAGGAGAAGCCAAGTCTTGGTACCCTGGGGTGCAGCAGGGTCTGTTCCACCAAGGCCTGTGAGGAGACACCTTGTCCTAAGGCACTGGGGCCTTCTGGCACAGCCCCAGCAAGGCTGGCCACTGTCACGCCTTGTCCTGCTCTCAGTATCCTCCCCACGTCCCAGTGGCCTCAGGGATCTGCTGGGATGAGTCCCTGGGGAGCCTTGGTCAGGAATGGCCCTGCGGGGCTCTTTTCTGCTCACAGGGACTGCAGGTTTTTCAGAGGACTTTGGGTTTTGCTTTTGTGTCTCTGAGAGTTTCATGGAATCAGGGCCTCCAATTCTCTCCTCCAAGGAGTCCAGGAGTAGCCTGTGTTGATGATGGACCTCAGTGGGACTGACACTGAAGCTGCATGAAAAACAGAAACACCTCAACAACATCTTCTCAATGCTAGAGAATTTAGGCATAACTTTGCTCTGGCCAGAATGTTATTGTGGCCAATGTGCAATAGAAATCATTCCACCCACACATGCCTGGTTTGTGCAGTGTCAATCATTCCATCACGCATGGTTCTTTACTAGGCTTTTCACATATTTATAAAGACAAAACCCAAAGAAATTAATGTTTCATTAGAGAAACTAATTTATCCTAAATTGCACAGTTCTTAGTATGTGATCTCCTGTTAGTTATTGATCCCCTTGCCTTTGATGTGAATTAGGCCCTCATTCTTTGATTGTCTTACCAATCTTTTCCCAGATCAGGTGTCTCCAACCACACTGGGAGTGATGTTCATTAATGTTTGTTTACCTCCTGTGTATCTTCTGGCTACTCGCAATCTGTACATGTTAAATTCATCAGCCTTTACTGAACCATGGTAAACAGTGTCTTTTGAAGAGAAACTTCAATTCCCCTCCTCCTGGGCAAAGGCAAACAAACTTCTGACAGCAGTTACATTACAAAAAACCCCTAAAAGTTGTATCATTTGCAACAATTCCATTAGGTTCAATGTCACAATGCTCTCTTTGGTTCCATGAGGCCAAGCGTCACATCACACCCTGGGCTCCACAAAGCTCTGCAGTGTCACAGTTACATTTTTGGTCTGTGGACCCCACAGTGTCACAATGCTCTCCTTGTTTCCATGAGGCCCCACACTGAGACAACTGTCCCTTCATTCCATGAAGCTCTGCAGTGTCACAAAGGTCTCTATAATTCCATGAGTCCCATGTGATAATGGCCACTTGGTTCCATGTGTCCCACACTGTTACATGAATCCTTAGTTCCATGGGGTCCTACAGTGTCACAATGGCTCCTTGTTTCCGTGACACTGTGTAGTGTCATAGTTGTCTCCATGATTCCATACTGCCCTGCAGTGTCACAATGGACCATTGGTCAGTGAGGCTCCACAGTGTCACAATGGCCCCTTGGTTCCAGGGAGCCCCACAGTGTCACTGTGGTCCCCTGGGTTCCACAAGGCTCTGAGGTTCCACAAGGGCCCTTTGGTCTTATGAGGTTTGGCAGAGTCACGATTCACTCCTTGGTTCCATAAGGCATTGCTGTGTCACAGTGCCCATGGTTCCACGAGTTTCCATAGTGTTACCATGGTCTCCTTGGATCTGCAGTATCACATTGGTCTCCTTGGTACCATCCCACCCCAATTTCTCAATGGCATTTTGGTTCCACGAGCCCCTGCTGTGCCACAAAGGTCTCTTTGGTTCCATAAGGATACAAAAGATCCACATAAACATTGAGCAACACCTGTTTAACACATCTGAGAACATCTGTCTGCATTTAAAAGAGGGGATAAAGTGAGAATGGAAACACCATCTTCCACCCGCAATATAGATCCAGGGAAAGGACGGGGACAGAGAGTTCAGCTGAAAGACTAGGTGAATTCACAGAATCACAGAATCACTAGGTTAGAAGAGACCTTCAAGACCATCAGGTCCAACCCCTTCTTAACATCTCCATATGGCACCAAATGCCATATCCAGTCTTTTTTTAAACACATCCATCAATCCCTGGACAGATCATTCCAGCACTTTACCACCCATTCTGTAAAAAACTTATTCATAATATCCAATCTATATTTCCCTTGGCGCAGATTAAGGTTGTGTCTTCTCATTCTGTCAGTTTCTGTCTGGTATAAGAGACCCACCCCCATCTGACTACAGCCAACTTTCAGGATTTGTAGAAAGTGATAAGGTCACCCCTGAGTCTAGTTTTGTCCAGGATGAACAATCCAAGCTCCCTGACTCGTTCCTCACAGGACTTGTGTTCCCGACCCCTCACCAGCCTTGCTGCCATTCTCTGGACACACTCTAGCCCCTCCATGTCCTTCCTAAAAGGGGGGCCCAGAACTGGACACAGCACTCGATGTGCTCCCCAACCAGTGCCGAGCACAGTGGGAGAATCACTGCCCTGCTGCTGCTGGCCACACCATTCCTGATCCAGGCCAGATGCCATTGGTCTTCTTGGCCACCTGGACACACCGCTGGCTCATATGCAGCCTGCTGTCCATCAGTGCCCCAGGTCCCTTTCTGCCTGGCCACTGTCCAGCCACTCTGTGCCCAGCCTGGAGTGCTGCAGAGTTGTTGTGACCAAAGATCAGGACCAGTGGCTTGGTCTTGTTAAACTTCACCTTGTTGGATTTGGGCCCTGGATCCAGCCTGTCCAGGTCCCTCTGCAGAGCCCTCCTACCCTCCAGCAGATCCACACTCACACCCAGCTTGGTGCCATCTGCAAATTTGTTGATGGTGCACTCAATGCCCTCATGCAGATCATCAATGCAGGTATTGAAATCCATGCTGGCTGGCTCTGATGCCTCAGCCATCCTGTAGATGCCCCGTGATGGCGCTCAAGGTGATCTGTTCCATCACGTTGCCAGGCACTGAGGTCAGGCTGACAGGCCTGGAGTTCCCCAGATCTTCCTTCCAGCCCTTCTTGGGGATGGGCTCACATTGGCACCTCCAGTTCTCTGCGACCTCCTGTGTTGGCTTCACATGCTTGGGGGGAGGGGTGGATTCACCGCAGAGCAGGCTCCATGAGGCTGGGGAGTGGGAGGGGCTCTCCCATCTCTGGGAGCTTCCCTGTGAGCTGCTGGCACAAATCAGAGATCTGATTTGGTGATGGACAGCTCGGGAAACCAATGGAAGGTTATTTCGCTTTCACAAATCACAGTGGATCGGGTTGCCTCTGGCTCTTTCAGTTTCCGGCCTTCGGAGGTGCGGTGGCCTCCGGCCAGGGCATGGGCCCTCGGTCCGGCTCCGGGCTCAGCGGGGGGCCCGGGCTGGCACCAGCTCTGCAGGGACACCCTGGCTTGGGGGCCCCCTGGATCCGCATGGCCCTGGCTGCATGGCTCCAGCACCGGCCGCATGGCTCCGGCACCGACTGCATGGCTCCAGCACCGGCCACATGGCCCCGGCCCTGCCGGCTGGGCTGGGCTCACCTCTTCAGGTGACAGAAGAGGCCTCCAGCTGCCCATGTTGTTTCATCAGGATCTGGATACAATTGTAACTTCTTTATGCCTGGATAAGATCCTCGATCTCCTGAGCTCCCCTGAGCTCCCCTGAATGAGAATAAATGAAAGCATGGAGACTACGGAGGTCAGTGGAATGAAGATAAAGTTCCTGGTGGGAAGAGATTGAAAACATGCAAACTGATAAGTAGCTGAAAACCTGTTTTTGTGGCCTAAGGGGGTTGTGACTTCACTAAAATTCCTTTAAACTGTGAAATTTGATTGGGGAGGTTTGGGGTGCTTGAGAAGAAGTCTTTTTGCCTTGGAGAAATGGAGCTCTCTCTGTTCTGGGACTGGAATATGAACAGAGACATTTGATATTGAAGGAGATGAAGAGAATTTTGTTTTTCAGCAGCCTGCCTTTAAAAGTAGTACCCCAATTGTATAACATAACCCGGAGCACAGCTCTGGAAAGACTGTGAAAAATGAGAGGAGAGTCATAATCTGCAATATTTTCCTGGGAGGATGTGGATTGTGAAGGTGAAGACACCCCCTAAGCCATAACTAAAAAAGGATTTTACTCTCTTAAGTAAACTGAACTGATTATCTGTATGTATCACTGATTGAAGTGTTTTCTGTATGTTTGTTGGTAAGAAATGTAAAATGAAGGGAAGGAGGGAACAATCTAGGAATCTTATTCAGATTTTTTTTGGTGTTATTAATAAACTTCTTCTTGTACCTTTTTTTTAAAGTTTTGAGCCTGTGTCCAAGTTTAGGACAAAACTGGGGGAAGCCTCCGAAGGAGCCCCCCAGAAAATAATCCCCCCTCGCAATTCCTCCCCCCCCACTGGGCTCGGAAAGAATTTTACTCAGGGGGAAAAGTGGAAAAAAACTATTTATTAACAAACACAAGGAAAAAACACTTCCCAGCAACAGGAAAGTACACTCCCAGATGACAAAAGAAATGTTTTCACCGAAGTGAGAGATGGTGGCTGCTGGGAAGGGTGAGAAGCTTCTTGGGCAGGCTCCGGAGGCGGTCTCT
>OAMK01000114.1:178030-197195 GCA_900205225.1 Saxicola maurus maurus | reverse complement strand
AGGAATCAGTGTATAAATAGAGTTTCGGCCATTTCTCTCTCTCTGCGATGTTAAGGGCCAGTTGGACAGCTTTGAGTTCGGCGAATTGACTAGATCCACCCTCTCCTTCAGTGGCCTCTGCAACCCGTCGTGTGGGGCTCCATACAGCCGCTTTCCATCTCCGATTGATCCCCACGACGCGACAGGAACCGTCAGTGAATAGAACATAGCGTGTTTCCTCTGCTGGTAGCTCGTTGTATGGTGGAGCTTCTTCAGCCCGTGTCACTGGTTCTTGTTCTTCATCCGCGACACCGAAACTTTCACCTTCAGGCCAGTTTGTAATTATTTCCAGAATCCCAGGACGATTTAGTTTCCCGATTCTGGCACGCTGAGTGATGAGGGCTATCCTCTTGCTCCATGTGGCACTTGTGGCATGGTGGGTTGAGGGAACTTTTTTGCTGAACATCCACCCCAGCACTGGTAGCCGGGGTGCCAGGAGAAGCTGTGCTTCTGTACCAATGACTTCTGAAGCGGCTTGGACTCCCTCATAGGCGGCTAAAATTTCCTTCTCTGTTGGGGTGTAATTGCCTTCAGACCCTCTGTAACTTCTGCTCCAAAATCCCAGGGGTTGGCCTCGGGTCTCACCAGGCACCTTCTGCCACAGGCTCCAGGACAAACCACGGTTCCCGGCTGCAGAGTACAGTACGTTCTTTACATCTGGTCCTGTGCTGACTGGGCCAAGAGCTACCGCATGGGCAATCTCCTGTTTGATCTGGGCAAAAGCTTGTTGTTGTTCAGGGCCCCAGGAGAAATCGTTCTTCTTGCGGGTGACCAGGTAGAGAGGGCTCACAATCTGGCTGTACTCAGGGATGTGCATTCTCCAAAAGCCTATAGCACCCAAGAAAGCTTGTGTCTCCTTCTTGTTAGTAGGTGGGGACATAGCTGTAATTTTGTTAATAACATCAGTAGGAATCTGACACCGTCCATCTTGCCACTTCACTCCCAGGAACTGGATCTCACAAGCAGGTCCCTTAACCTTACTCTTCTTAATGGCGAAGCCGGCTTCCAGGAGAATTTGGATAATTTTCTCTCCTTTCTCAAACACTTCTGCTGCTGTGTTCCCCCATACGATTATGTCATCAATGTATTGTAGATGTTCCGGAGCCTCACCCTTTTCTAGTGCAGCCTGGATCAGTCCATGACAGATGGTCGGACTGTGCTTCCACCCCTGGGGCAGTCGATTCCAGGTGTACTGCACACCCCTCCAGGTGAAAGCAAACTGAGGCCTGCACTCTGCTGCCAGAGGAATGGAGAAAAACGCATTGGCGATGTCAATGGTGGCATACCACCTTGCTGCCTTAGACTCCAGCTCGTACTGCAGCTCCAGCATGTCTGGCATGGCAGCGCTCAGCACTGGAGTCACTTCATTCAAGGCACAATAGTCCACAGTCAATCTCCATTCTCCATCAGACTTTCGCACAGGCCAGATGGGGCTGTTGAAGGGTGAGTGGGTTTTGCTGACCACCCCTTGTCTCTCCAGCTCACGGATCATCTTATGGATTGGGATCACAGCATCTCGAGTTGTCCTATATTGCTGGCGATGCACTATTGAAGTGGCAATTGGCACTCGTTGCTCTTCTCCTTTCAGCAATCCTACTGTAATTGGATTCTCTGACAGTCCAGGTAAGGTGTTCAATTACCGGATGTGTTCTGCCATCACAGCTGCTATCCTGAATGCCCACTTAAGGCCTTTTGGGTCCTTAAAATAGCCGCTTCGAAGGTAATCTATGCCTAAAATACATGGGGCCTCTGGACCAGTTACAATAAGATGTTTCTTCCATTCTCTTCCAGTTAAACTCACTTCAGCTTCCACCAGGGTAAAGTCCTGCGAGCCACCTGTCACACCAGTGATAGAAACAGATTCTGCTCCCACGTATCTTGATGGAATTATCGTACACTGTGCTCCTGTGTCAACTAAAGCTCTGTACTTCTGTGGTTTCGATGTGCCAGGCCACCGAGTCCACACAGTCCAAAAGACACGATTTTCCCTCGCCTCACCCTGGCTAGAGGCAGGGCTTCTCTAAGCTTGTTTACCTTTCTTTCCTGGGGCATGCGTCTTAGAAGTTCCTTCGAGAAAGTCAGACGTGTCATTATCACTATCATATTTGGCACTTTGAGTACGGGCCACAGGAGCGGCTCTCCTTCGGATGGAACTTCCTCTTTCAATCTTGCCTTCCTTCAAATCCCTTACCCGTTGTGCCAGAGCAGCCGTAGGCTTTCCATCCCACCTCCTCATGTTTTCTCCAGAATCCTGCAAGAAAAACCATAGCTCGGCCCGGGGAGTGTACCTCCTCTCCCCATCAGGAGAACATCTATGTTGGGAGTCAGGACGTCTAATTTGCACAGCTGAAATTTGGAGGAGGTCCTCCTTAATTTCCTCCCTGAGCCTCTTATGATTTTCCTCTATCTTGTCCTCTAAATTTTGCAAGCGTGTTTCCACGGTGGCGATTCTGGCATGGGTTGGGCCATGCACAGCATCCGCGTATGCCCGGAGCTTCTTCGCCATGTCGAGCACCGTTTCATATATCTCTTCCCGCTTCATTATTGCCAAAGCAGAGGCATATTCAGATGGCCCGAGTCTCACAAGCTTTCTCCACATTACAGGTGTGCATGGTACCAGGTCTGGGTTCCTAGTTGTTATATCATCCGAAAAAATAATCTCTGCCACCGCCATCTCCCTCAGACGTTGGATCCCTTGCTCTATGGTTTACCACTGGGTCTGCTGCATATACAGGTCATCAGCACACAGATACCTTTGTGCCATGCTGTCTAAAACACGTGCCCAGAGGCTTTGAGGGTTAGCCTCCCTCATCATACCTTGATCAATGACCGGATCATGAGACAGGGATCCCAGGTGTCTCACTTCAGTGCCATCAAGGATGGTAGCCTCGCCTGCGGCATCCCAAAGCCGGACCAGCCAACTAATTATGGATTCATCGGGTCGTCTCGTATAATCCTTTCTTAAACCACGAAGATCTTTTAGGGAAAGGGACTCATTATTAGTTTCTGATCTCACACCAGTTGTTTTAACTCTTGATTTTGTATCAGGAGGTGTTGAAGGTCCTTCTCCTGCATCCTCATCATCATCCTCCACTGGCTGATCGGTCTTCTTTGTGCACTTTCCACTCCTTGTACTAGTAGCCACAGCCATTGGTTGAAGCTTACTTTCTAATTTCGTCCCTGTCCTCGAGCCTGGGGTGTTAACTACAGCCTGAGTAGCTACATTATCTCCCTGTTCCCTTTCCTTTGTTTGTTGTTCTCCACTATCTAACAGGGTACGATAAGCATACGCTAAAGCCCAGCTAACTGCAGCAATCTTTTTCTCCCTAGAACTGTCATGGCATTTCTCTTTCAAATATTTTACCACCTCAGCTGGGTTCTGAATTTGCTCATTGGAAAAGTCACAAACTACGGGATCAAAAAATTCCTTTAACATCTGGCCCAGGTCCTGCCATTTCCCACTCCACTCAGGACTCCTCACACTTTGTTCTGCTGCTAAATCAGGAGTCGCACCAGCACCTCCAGAAATCTCAGCCCTGATTTTATATAAACTGTAAACCGTGTAGAGGAAGCTTACACAATTAAACATCAGAAAGATGATCTCTTTAATACTCAAGGAGAGCTGCACATTTCCTAATAACGATGTAAAAAATTCAGAGGAGACAAAGGGAAGCAAAGGCTGAAAAGCCTCCTCCCCTGCTTCTCCTTTAACAAACTGAATACATATCTATAACCAGGATTCAGAAGATATCTCTGGAACTGATTCTAGCATCTTCATAAACTTCTTACAAGTCATTGCAACTAAGCTTAGTCTGATCAATATTTTGGTCATTATCTCTCTAGTATAAAAACTACAAATAAGGGACAGTACTGGAGTTATTTCTGGGTAGGAAAATAACTTCAGAGACTAAAGAGACATTAAAACTTNAAAAAACCCCAGTATCTAAATCCACATACCAAAATTTATTATAAACAGCATTATAAATTTATATGAAATACAGTTACACAGGTTTTTTTCCACTTTCTCTAGTTCCCCGTACGGGCCACCAAATTATTTGTTTAAGTTTAGGACAAAACTGAGGGGAAACTTTCGAAGGAGCCCCCCCAGAAAACAAGCTTTTTTCGCAATTCCTCCCCCCCATTGGGCTTGGAAAGAATTTTACTCGGGGGGAAAAGTGGAAAATACTTACTTATTAACAAACAAAAGGAAAAAACACTTCCCAGCAACAGGAAAGTACGCTCCTAGATGACAAAAGAAATGTTTTCACTGAAGTGAAAGACAGTCGCTGCTAGGAAAGGCGAGAAGCTTCTTAGGCAAGCTCCGGAGGCAGTCTCTGATGCTCAGGTCCCGTCCGGAGCCAGTACAGATCTTCGAGCTGAAGGAGAGAAGGGAGGGGAAGCAGCAGCAGCAACAGGACAGCGGAAGCCGGGGGGCAACAGCGAGCTGGGGGTAGAAGCAGTGGGGGGTAGCTGGCAAGCGAAGCAGCAAGCAGCAGCAGCAGCAGCAGCAGCAGCAGCCAGGCCAGCCAAGCAAGCAGAGCCCCGGGGCACCACCCCCTCCCAGGGGGGGAGAAAGGCACCGGTGGCAGCTCTGTGCAGACAGAGGGGTGTGGGGGCGGGAGAGGAGTAGACACAACACCAACCCAGGACAGCCACAAATTGTATTGAAAAAGAAGAGAATGAGTCATCCTTCACAGAAAAAACATATGGACAAGCATGTTTTTGACACATAAAATATCTTCCTTACATCAAAGCAAAAAATGCTTAAGAATGAGCTTCTTACGAAGATTTTATTTTTAATATTGCAACTCCTGGGCTGTATTGTATATCAGTTTGGAGAAGGATGAAGAGCCAGGCTATGAAGTTCCTTCCTCCCAGATTTCTTTCTTCAGTTGTGTCCTGGGATGACATTGCAGTGCTTTGTATCCCCAAATCGTGTGCTGTTCATGCCTGGAGGGTTTGTTTTGTCTTGCTAGACAGTGGCCCTCCCCCATGGGTGAGCCGCTGCCGCTGCGCCTGCTTCCAAACTGCCCCCCCCACCCCGTCTTTTCCGCTGCTCGGCTCGGCTGGCTTGGTAGTTGCTTGGCTGCTTCCCCCCCCTTCCCCCTTCCCCTTTTTGCTTTGCTTTATTTTTCCTTCCCTTACTAGCTAGGAATACCACCTGAACCTCAAGAAACCCCNGANGCNTGTTTGTGACAAGAAATACGCATTTCTGCCCTCCCNGGCACNGGAGACGTTCNGAGGCTGTACATCCACTCGGACAGGTGAAGTTTCTGTGTCACCCGTGGCTGTTTTTTTTTCTTGTGTTGGGGAGTGTTTTTCTGTGTGTTTGCTGAATAAACAAGTTTTTTCCACTTTTTCTCTGAGGAAATTCTTCCCGAACCCGGTGGTGGGAGGGGGAGGAGTTTGGGGAGTTTATTCCTTAGGGTACTCCTTTTGGAGATTCTTCCCCTAATTTGTCCTAAACCAGGATAAATATTATTGGCACCCAACGTGGGGCACGAAAAAGTGGAAAAAACTTTATTACTTTGTAACTGTGTATTGGTATAGATTTATAATGTCTTTTGGGATGGAGGCTGGAATGTGGTTTTGGTTATTAGGGTTTTTTGAGGTCTTAATAACTCTCTGGTCTCTGGGGTTATTTTCATGTCCAGAAATAGCACCAGTATTGTCGCTTGTTTGTTCTTTTTGTAATAGAGGGACACTGACCAAAATATATATTAAGCTGGGCTTGGTTGCGATGTCTTATAGGTTTATAAAGATGCTGGAATCAGTTCCAGGAATGTATGGTTCATGGCTATGGTTATGCACTCAGTTTGTTAGAGAAGAAGCAGGGGAGGAGGCTTTTCAGCCTTTATTTTCATTTGTTTCCTCTGAATTTTTTACGTCTTTATTAGAAAATGTGCAGTTCTCCCTTAATATTAAAGAGATCATCTTTCTGATGTTTAATTTAGTACGCTTCCTTTACACAATTTACAGTTTACATAAAATGAGGGCTGAGATTTCTAGAGGTGCTGCTGAGACTCCTGACTTATGAGCAAAGCAAAGTGAGGGGAGTCCTGAGTGGTGCGGGAAATGGGAGGACCTGGGCCAAATTTTAAAGGCATTTTCTGATCCGATTGTTATATATGTGATTCGTGCTAATAAAATTGTAACAATATTGGCAAAATTGTTGCATTATAATAAATCAAAAATTGTATTAATTGCTATAAAGCAAAAAGAGATAAAGGAAATGGTAAAACAAAGCAGAAAAATCTGTTAGGTGGGAGGCAGGATAGGAAGGGTATAGGTCTAAGAACAGCATCTAGAAATAGGTTTTCTAGAATTGAGCCAAATCGGAATGATTCCAAACCACTGGACACTGGACTAAGGCCTGTTGTGGAAACATATATTTAATTATATAACTTTAGGTTCAGTGCATCTGCGCTACCTGTGAGGTCAAACAATTGAACACTGAGGAAGACCCAGAGCCTTCAGCGGAAACAAGAGCCCTGAAAGGAGGAGAGACCCTCAACCACTGGTGAAGCATGCGCAACATAACCTAGTGACGTAGATTTTAGGAATAGAAATGAAGAGGAGCTTTTGAGACAATTCTGTATTAATATGTATTAGTAAACAGTATATAAGTGAGATTTTTAGCTTGGCTGATTTGGTACGGTGTGAGAGGAATGGCCCTACCCGTACCCCAGGTTGGGGTATCCCCCGGTCAGTTTTGCTTATGCTTTATTCAACCAAACCATACCTCTATTATACTTAAATTGCTGCTGAATTTTGCATTTACTCAAATTTATATAACTCATATATTTTGATTGTATTCATTTATATACAATTGTTTTTATTAATAAATTACTGCTAAATTTAACTTTGTTGTTTGATTAATTGGACAAAATCGAACATATCCAATAGCCATTTATAATGATTCGGTGCATTGGCCGGGAGCTTCAGCCCAAGGGAAGGATGACTAGTTTTGGGAAGGAGCTCCCCACCAGTTGTTAAGGTGGTCTCAGGACTAGATCAGGCTCTCTTGGAGAAAGAGTTCCAAAGTAGAATAAAGCATAAGCAAAAGAAGCTTGTGAAAGGAGGCACGCGAAGGAAGGCTCCCGGAGGAGTGCCGGCAAGTGATGGAGTCCCCGTAAAACGTCTTGTGCACAAGAACCGTGTGGGAAAAGGGGCTGTAAGTACCATGGGGTTGGGTAAGGTGGGTGGCTCTGTGTGTGTGTGTCTGTGTGTGTGTGAGTGAGACGGCTGGATAGCCGAAGCAAGTGTGGACCCCCCAGTACTGCAGTTCCGTATCTCCATGAGGAGACCGGCCAGGAACCGGGGGAAGCAAAAGGTGAGAGTGAATGAAGACCCTGGGAGGGACTGGGAGGGAAAAGTCCCAGCCCAAAAACCCACAGGAAAAGTCTTCAAGGAGAAGGGAGCTAACGCTCGAAGGAGTTAAGAAGAGAGTGATTGGAATTGGTTCAACTAGTTTTTGGAAGGGGAAACCAATGGGAAAATTGTAAGTGATTTGAGGGTTTGTGGAAAGTAGCCAGAAAGAGAAGTGGGGGAGGATAAACAGGGAAATTAAGGACTTAAGAGTGGAACAAATAGTTGGTAAAGGATGAAATAAAGTAATATTAAGTGAGGGAGTTGAACCACGAAACGAGTGAGGGAGAGTGTGGGAGACTAAGGAATAGGGGATTTCTTAGTCTGTTGCCACTAGAGATGGGTCAGGGGAAGAGTAAGACCTCTGATCCAGGAGCTGTGAATTATGAGAAAAAAAATTTGCGAGAACCCTGTATGCCTGGGAACCAAGAGGGGGGTTCCTAGAAGGGGAGCAGTATTCCTCAGGACAGTACACTGGGGATCATGTTACGGTACAGGGATACAAGGGAATCCCAAAGAGGAAAAAGCAAGCAGAAAATGATTCATTTATTGCATGATTGAACGGACAAAGGAAAAAATTCACACAGAAAATTTATACTGGCCAGAATTGGAATCATTTAAACATTGGATTTGTCAAGCTTTAAATCTATATGTGAATTTAAAAGAACCTCTTCAGGAAAAATTGCAGGCTTTTTTAGGAATCTTATTTACAAAGGAAGAGGGAGAAATAATGAGACAGTCAGGAATATGAGCTCGAAATAAAGATCATCAGAGGCCAGAATATAGGCAGAATATGAGGGATTATCCAAGAAATTCAGGGACCAGTGCCCAGGGGACCAAATACTATAGGGAAAGCCCTAAGTGAACAACAAGGGAAAGATAAATCCCCAATAAAATGGCTAAGAAGACTAAGAAAGAATTTGCAGTTATACTCAGATGTGGATCCTGATTCAGCAGCAGGGCAAGTCCTTGTAAAGACACAATTTGTAATATAAGTCTTGGGAAGGCATCAGGAAGAAGCTAGAAAAATTATGAAACTGGCAGGATAGGAAACTTCAGGAGTTGTTAAGGGAAGTGGAAAAGGTATATGTTAGAAGAGATAAGAAAAGACAGAAAAATAGAAGCCAGGATTCTAATGGCAGCAGTGAAAACACAAGTAACCACAATGTCCTGGTTTAGGACAAATTAGGGGAAAACCTCTGGAAGGAGGACCCCAAAAAACAAACCCCCATGACTCTCCCCCACCACCGGGTTCGGGAAGAATTTCCTCAGAGGAAAAGTGGAAAAAACCTATTTATTTAGCAAACAAAAAGAAGCCAAACACTCCCCAACACAAGAAAAAAACAGCCCCAGATGACAAAAAACTCTTTCACCAGTCTGAGAGGATGAACAAACTCAGAAAGTCTCCAACGCTCGGGAGGGCTGATGAATATCACGAAAATGCAGATTCCGGGCTCTCCTCGATGTTCCTAGGTCCTGATCCGGAACAGGTTCAGATGGTATTCAGGAAAGGGAAAGAAAGAAAGAAAAAATAGTCCATGGAAAGAAATTGGAATGCCTAGCTAAACTAACTAATAAGAAAAAGCAAAAGCAAAAGCTAAAGCAAGCAAAAGCTAAGCAAAGCCAGCGAGCTAAGCTAGCAAGCAAAAGCAAAAGCAAAGCAAAAAGCCAAGCCAGCAAGCCTCCCTAAGCCCAGACAATGGGGGAGGGGCACCGGCTAACTGAACCAAACAAACTTTCACTTTCAGAGTCAATTCTGAAAGCACCAAACATAATTACAGGCATGAACAGAACACACGACTGGGGATACAAAGCACCATAACGTCACCCCAGGACACACAAACACAGAGGTATTGAGGTAAGAGGAAACAGTTTGGCTGAGAATGAAGCAGAAAGGGCTGCACTAAGAGAAAACAAGAGTGCAATGATAACTTTTCAGGAGGCAGAAACACAAAATGAAACACCATACTTTTCCTTAGCAGAGGTAGAAGCTGTTAATGAGCTAGGAGCATCTCTGACAGAGGGAGAATGGATTTTGCCTGATGGTACAAAAGTACCAAAATCTTTTGCCCGACAGATCCTAAGCGACATACATAAAACTATTCACTGGGGAACAAGGGCATTTTGTGAGCATTTTTAAAATTTTATGGGTGTATAAAAATATTTAAAATTGGGAAACAAATTACTCAAGGATGTCTTACATGTCAGAAAGTGAAAAAAAAAAGTGCTAAAAAGTCCTCCCTTTAGAGGAAGTCGAACAGCCTATGGGCTGTTCAAAAAAAGAAAAAAAAAAATCAAGTTAATTTTACCAAATTATCCAGAATAGGCAAGTGGAAATATCTGCTAGTTATAGCATATCATAACTCAGTAAGTAAAAGCATTTTTTGTGACTTAGGCTACAGCGTAAACGGGTATATTATAACCATTGCAAACAATTTAAGAGAATTAAGAGAGATGCATTTTAGCTCAAACAACTTCTCTTGATTTTCCGACCAGGACAGTATGTGTTGGTAAAATGTTAGAGAGGAGAAAGTTTAGAACCCCAATTGTGAGGGTGGGGGGACCATGTGTAGTTTTTTTTTAACCACAGAAGCAGCAATTTGAACAACAGGAAAAAAAGATGAACTCATGCTTCATGCGTAAAAGGAGTGATACAAAATAAAGATTGGAAAATTATTTTGACACTAGGAGATCTAAAAGTAAAATTTAAAAGAATTTAAAAATTGATTAAAACATTTTTACTTGCATTTAAAAACATATAAAGATTGTAATAAATTCACAATAAGGGTAATAAGGGTACTTGGTGCCCAAAGACTATAGTTTATATGAAATTGGCATTAAACCACTGTACCTTGGGACCAAAGGGGGATGTAGTTCTTATATATATGGTGAAAAATGTTATTTAATAGCGTAATTGTTTAAATAACAATTTAAGATTGTTTTGACAGGTGCATGATTAAAATTTAGACAGCCTGAATTAACTGCAGACTGCAACCTCATTGAGCCCGGAGGAAGAACAGCACCAAAGAGAAAGAATTAGACACCTCCTTGATCAATGAAATGGCCCAAATGAACCGAAAAGTTCTTCAGAAGCCTCTGACCGTCAACAGTAACTGATTCACTTGAGAAGCTGCAATTCCAGAGAAAAAAAGACTGGTAACACCTGTTATTAAGAGGGTCCAAAAACAATTAACACACTGGAAATGTACTAACTATGACTTAAAGTGTTTGTGTTGTTTGTACCTGTTGTTTTAAAATGTAGTAGGGAGTAACTAAAGCAGAAGGAAAAGAGAGGCTATTGATTTGTTTAGTTTGTTTAGGTTGTGTACGTGAACAGTTAACTTTAGAAAGATATTTTAGTGATTTTTTTTGAACTGTTAACTAAACTGTATATGAAAGCAAATTTTGTTGTAGTTGCCATATCTACGGAGCTTTAGTGGATTAAGAAAAAAGGTATAACTGATCAATTTAGGGAAAGAAATAAGACAGGACAGTGCTGCAAAACTACAAATAATTTGTGCCATCTTTGGAACAGGAGAAGTTAAAATGGCTCTTACAAACTTTATGAGGCCAAGGGTGCCAAACAAATCCCAGGACAAAACTTTGCTACCCAGAAGATTGACATCTTGGCCCATGGCTGCAACTCAAGGGGCCTTAAGAAAAAGGTAGAAAGTTAAAAGTCCTGAGGATTTTCACTGGACTCACCCCTGGCAACCGGTCAAAGCAATAAGACTGCCTCTGTTCCCAAAGATGGATGAAAAGAACTTTTGTTTTATACCAGAACAGCTCATCATTAAAATAGCACCCCAATAAGTTGGCATGGCCCATGAAAGCATCCGTGGGATAGCTGCGAAGTATGAGAGTGACTTTTCACACTGTGAGCACATTTTCCTTTCCCGGGTGCCTGATTTGCTGTGACATTAAAGCCACGGGAGAACTGTTTCTTGTGGAGAAGTATCCATACATGGCAAGAGAAACTCCTCTACCTGAGTGAACTGGAGAAAGACTATTTTAGAGATGGTAAACTGACTGATTTGCTTCTGTGCATTGTCAGTGGGAAACAAAAGAAGGTAGGGGGCAGAAGAAGTGTTCTGGAGGTTTATATTGATTTTTCTTACCTGTTTTCTGTTAACAAAGTTTTTCTTTGCACACTTTAAATTTTGTGCCTGTTTTACCCTCCTTCTCCTAATTGCTCATCTCACAAAAGAAACATGAGTAAATATATTCCAGTGGGTGTAGACCCACTACACAAGAATATTCAGATTGCACTTGAAAAGCCCCACCTAAGCTTTTCAATTGGAATGATACTTCTGTGACTCCTTCTGTATTGCTATCACTCGTATAAGCTTAACAGCTACATTTTCTCACACATATCCAAGCTAATATCTTTCCATGAGGTCCTCTAGGACCTTGCCCTCTTTGCTTTTTAGCCCAGATGTAAATATTAAACATTGATCAAATTATACATCTATATCCCAAAATTTATCTGGCATCTCATTTCACAGTGGAGGCCGAGGCCAAAGCTCAGAGAAGTTACTCCTGAATCTTACTTTGGGATCCATTTCATTTCAAAGATTTGGCAACTCACAGTGGTCTCAGGATTTTAACAATTATACCCAGGAAGTAATTCCTTTCCAAAGATAGTTTTCATGGCTAGCGTTGTTTCTGCAACTCCCACTCAGTTTTGGGTTGGGTTTAGTAGGTTGTTTATACTTCTGATACTAAAAAATTAAGTGCTGCACATAAATGACACCCATTAAAAGAAGCAGCACTGGAATTTGCAGATACCTCTCCAGTAGCCAATATTTGTCCAAACATATTCTAGTGGGTGCTGAAGTTGACAGTCAAGGATCACAGTATTCAATGATTTCAGGATCCAGACCCATGCAATACAGTTCCCAAATGACACCACAAACATTACAGAGGGAATCAATAGCCAAGCCCAGCAGAGGACCCATTTTGAGATGCTTCTAAGCCCTGCCTCCTCTTCCCCACCACCACCTCTGCTCTTGGGACAGATGGTATGGGCTGCATTATCAGAGATGGGCAAAATGATGAATACAGAGAGATTTGCATAAATACATGGGACAGCTGACTGTGCAAAGATCCTCACAAGGAAGGAAGAGAGAGTTGAACAGCACAGTGGAGCAGCAGACACCTTAGCTTACCTCATCTACTGGGACTCTTGGACATCCAGCTGCAGGGAGCTGTGCAGAGACCCTGCAGCACTGCCAACATGGGGATGGGCTGCCTTGGATAGGGAGGATCAAAGGCAGTCCCAATGCCCCCTTCTTCACATCCCCACCACTGGAATACAGCAAGGATGCCTGGAAAGACTGGAACAAAGTGCTCAGATGAAGCATCCAGCCTTGCCCCATTCATGGCTCAAGATATTTAGCCATGCTTTGAACTAGTACCCAGCAGGAAAAAACTGATGGAGCAACTTGGCCCAGGATGAGGAATGCAAAGGGAAGTGGTGAGGGAGAGCCCATGTCCCAGATTTGGTACCTCTCCCCTCATGCTAATGGTTTTGGAAGGGTAGCTACATTCCCAGCTGGAATCCACATGTTTGGCATCAGTATGTTCTGGGGTGCCACTGTCTCCACTGGCCTTTTGGGTGGTATGGGAATGGATTTAGACCACTGTTCTCTCCCTGCCCCTTAGGCACCTCACAGCCACTGTCAAGTCCCCACAAAGCCATTCTGCAGGATGTCGAAAGTTGCTTTTCTCAAGTCCCTCATTTCTTCTGCTGCTGCCCTTCCCTCTTACAGTTGCCCAGCAGCCTTTCAGCCCAGAAGCTGCTGAGCTTTCGGGATGCTTGGTGCTCTCCAGCTCCCACACCTCCATCATCTCAGGCTCACTGGCATCCAGGAAGTTCAGCAGAGCTCCCTGCCCTGCTGCTCTCTGGAAGGTCTTTGCCAGCCCAGGTTTCTCCAGGGCCCCCATGCCATGGCCAGGAAGGGGAGTGGAGGCACTGGGGCCAGATGCACACCTGTGCTTACTATCTCATCATGTCAAATCAGGACCTGTTCAAACTCCAGTGAAAGGATCAGATCCTGTCAGGGATACGTTGGGCCCTTTCTCATCAAGGCTGACATCAAGTACACGAGCCTTTGATTGGACATTCTATCTACCAAAGCTGTTGTTCATCTGCCTCCTCCTGCATCCCACGGCAAACCCAAAACAACTGCAGGTGCTGGCCCTGCTGCAAAGGCAATAGTGTGGCTGGGCTCTGGGCTGCTCTCCCCATGGCCACCTCCCATCCCTTCCCTCTGGACCAAGCCATGCCGGGACACACGGCTGCCCAGAAGCTGATGAAGTATAGAAATAGCATCAGACAAAACTGTGCAGAAGGCCATGGCTGTACAACTCAGAAGCTGAGACAACCTGCAACTGACTTTGCAGGACTGCCTGTTCCAGTAAACACCTTTTTCCTTCCCAAGCAGACCGAGTTGACTTAAAACACCTCCAAGACATAGGCATGGTTCACAGATACCCACAGGTTAATAAATGTAGAAGGATTGCTTGGCCAGATTGGACAACTTGAGCTGCTCTGACTGCTTGTTGGGGCTTTCTCAGCAATAAGGCAGAGCAGGAGCCATGACAGAGCCCAGAAACCTTTCAAGGCCCTCTCCTGCTACTGGTACATGCTGAGGATGTGAAATCTGCACTAAACCCCCATTGCAAAGACAGCCTGAAGTGCAGAGTCCAGCTGAGCTCTTCCTTGGCTCAGTTGCTTTCCTGGGCTCACACCACAGGAAAAGCTCTCAGACTCCTTGTTATTGATGCTTTAAGTTTTAGCTTTCACATTTCCCATATTCTGTGCTGACTTGGTGTGGGACTCCGAACTTCATATTAAGTGTCAATACGTTCCCTTCACAGTGGAGTTTAACACAAAATTCCTATTTCAGCTTGACAATCAAGGACAACTGATATCCAAAAATCATAAACAATGCAAAGTGAAGGGAGTGGACCAGGACGATGGAACTTTGTGACTTGAAGCTGCAACTGGACAATTAGCCCCAATATGTTGATGGACCAATACTTATAAAATTGTAAAAACTTGTGAGCAGGATCCATCTTGGATCCATCCTGGGTGTAGCCGTGGCCAGGCTCTTCTACTGCCCAAGGTGTATCCTTTTAAGGCCTCTTAAGAAATACTTACTTTATTCTTTTAACTCTGTCTAGTGTCTGTTCCAGATCAGCCTCTCTAAGAATCACTATAGTGCATAAAGTGACAATCTCTCACACAGGACTTATCTTGGTCTCCTTACCTCACGCCCTTTTCCCTCAGAGCTCAGCTCCTGGTTGTTTCTACTGATATCTTTGTAGCCAATGCCATTTTTTCCTCTCTCTTCCTCTCCACTGCACATGAGGCTTGGCTGCCTGGAAGGAGAGCTCTTCCAGATAGGAGGCAATGGGTTGGAGGGAAGGAGCAAAGAGGGAGGTGACCTGGCAGTACTGTTGGGAGACAGGCCTACAAAGTGGAGATAAAAATTGTAACAGAGGCTGTAATGCCAACCTAAAGCAACTAAAGCTCCATATTCCATGGAACACATGTCCTGGAAACTTCTAAATAGCTGCACAAGGAAACATGCTCCTGCCAGTAGCCCCTTGAGGCAGGCCAGGGGCACACCCTGACCCACTTGCACGGAGCTCCCAGGAGAACAGCCTGGCCTCTAGGCTGCCCTGGGACAGCAAGGAGCCCAGAGCCCTGTGCTTCCAGCAATGGCTCAGCTGCACATGCAGCCTCCTGCTCCTCTCCCTGTCCTACAGCTGAGCAGCCCTACAGCTCCACAGGGCACTGGGAGCTGCACAGCTCATGGCAGGGGGCACCTGCAGGGCAGAACTATTCCCTGGCAATGTGCACAGGCTTTCCAGGCTGGCTCAAGACTCTTCCTCCTGCCAGAGAGCAGCCCAGCTCCCACCTTACCTCTCTGTGAGGCTGAGCCATGCTCACAAGGGAACAGGTGAGTTAGATGACCTTCCTCCTTTATCATACCATGTACATGTCCAATGGTTGAAGCTTGTCCAAGTTTGGACAAACTTAGGGGAAAAAGCCCCCAGAAGAGCTCCCCAGGAAATAAACCCCCAATTCTTTATCCCACTGGACTTAAGAAAAAAATATTTCACTCAGGGGGAAAAGTGGAAAAAACCTATTTATTAACACATACAAGGGAAACACTTCCCAGCACAGATTCAGATGACAAAAAAAGTTTTCACCGAGAGAGAGAGAAACTTGGACGCTTCGATCTTCACTAGAAGGGCGAAACGCTTCTCTGGCCGGTGTCCAGAGGCAGGCCGCAGGGTCCCTCCAGAGCTGGTGCTGATCCTCGGGAGATGAGGGGGAGAGGGGAGAGGGGGAGAGAGAGGAAGGAAAAAAACAGCCGGAATAGCCAGCAAGCCTTAAACAGCAGCTAGCTAAACCAAATAATTCAAGCAATATAAAGCCAAAAAAAAAATCAAGCAAAAAACAGCTAACTAACAAACCAGGCCACGAGCCACCACCACCGCAGCGATAGCCACAAGCAGCAGCAGCCAGAGCCAAGCCAGCAGCAAACCCAAGGCCAGTCCGGAGAGCAGAGCCCAGGCAGCCCCGCCCCGGGAGCAGACAGCTTCATGGCCAAGGGGGGGCAGGGTGAGGAGTCAGACAAAACATCAACCCAGGACAAAGGTCTAGTAGGGCCTTTTGAATTCTTGAGTAAATGTCTTTGGTTTTTTTTTTCATGGATCTAGCCTGTGTTTAATTCTTCTGAACACTATCGAGTTATCACGTCTGAAGGTGGAAAGCTCTGATGATAAGAGGGGAGGAAAGATTTCTTCTTGATGTTGGCCTTTTGTGAATACTAAGTAAAGACCAACACAGCTGTGACTGCTATTTCTGCAAACCACAAAGGGCTCTCAGCAAGCAGGCAGGCCTTGCTCATGTTTTTATAGCACTGTAATATCATCCTCAGTGTTGGACCCAATCACCAAGCAGAGGAAGAACAGGAAATTTATCTGTAGTGAGAACCAACATTGATGGCAAAGAAAGAAACAGGACTTGCATCTCCTGACCATGTCCAATTTGTGGTCAGCTGTGGCAACAGTCCCTGTCCTAGCTGACAATATGAGTGATTTAGCTACTGTCAAAAAGGAGAAAGCAGAGTAAACTATTGACAGAATGTTGTGATGCCATGGGCGTCCTTGCAGGATCACCTGTAGCTGTCAGCCACCAACTCTGACACAGGGCCAGCACTGACCACCATGTATCAATTTTCCCTGAACACTGGTGGGATTTTTCTCCATTTGGCTCAGGCCTTTCAGCTCCTTTCTATCCTCACCTTTTCCTTCTGTGGCCTTTTCTTTTCTAGTAAAATCCATGTTTAAACCAGTGCTTCAGTCTAGCAGAAGTATCTGGGGTTGAATTTGGGAACTCTCTGGGAGCAGACAGTGACAGGAGCCTGATCCCCAGCCCTAGAANAAGGTGGGGTGACTCCNATAGCCAGCAGTGGGCACAGACAGCACAGCCAGATGNGTCTNCTGCCGCTGTGTCCATGTCACNCACAACCTTCCCAGCCCCAGAGCGGGGCTGCCCCTTTGTGACNNGCTCAGCCATGGTTCTCTCGTTTCCANGGCCACAGAACCCCCACCCCAACTCCATCCCTTTCCCTTCCCTTCCCAAGGGCAGCCAGCCCTGGGCCCTGCCAGGCCTGAGGGTTTGACACTGTCTGGGAAGTTGATGCTTTCNAAAGCTGCTTTTCAAGGCCTTCATTTCTGTAATTCCCACTCAGTTCTGGGCTGAAGCTTGTCAGCTGGGGATTTTGTTTATTTTTCTTTACAACAAATAAAGTGCTGGGACACAAGCAAGTGTTGGAAGTAAAAGAAGCTTTGAACTCCCCAGTAGATTACTTCAGTTGGCCGATATCATTAGGGAACAAACTGACCATCCAAATGTTCCACCTTTGCTCTGCTTCATCGCTTCAGGAGTTTATTCCCTGCTTTCTTTATTGCAGAGACACTGAAACCCAACATAAACAGGATTTGCCTCAAAATATTTCTGATCTTGGTGCTTCCTGACAATTCAAANGTTTCTTAATGGAAATAACACNGGGCACATTCTTCTGAAATACTCTTCAACAGAGTGGTTAAAACTGACCATGCTTGATTTGGCAGAACTGAGCATGAGCCAAGGGACCAGTGGGTCTGATCCCTTTTCCTGCATCAGCAAAATTATTTCTTCAAGTCTCATCTCTCCTACCTCCTCAAAGAAGCTTTTCACTCTTCATTCACTGTTCCCAGTATTTAGTATTTAGTGGGCCAATATGTCTGTTAGGTGGAAATTGGCCATGCAAAGGTTCTCCTTCACTGTGGCAGGGGTTTATTCCTGCTTTCTTTCCTGCAAACACACCCAAACCCAACACTGCAACACCAGCCTCAAAACGATTCTCATTTTGACTGTCCCTGAAAATTCAGAACCATCCTCAGAGTGTTTTCTGTGGGGGTTAAAGTTGGGTGGANGGTCATCAGGACAGACTCAGGAGCTCTCTATATTCTGTTCTTGAAGTTTGTAGTTTATTGTAAGGGTGTGAGTATATGAGTGAGTGTAAGAGAGAATAAGCGAGTAGAGGGAATAGAGCATAGAGAGAATAAGAGAGAATAGAGCATAGAGAAAATAAGAGAGAGGATAAGAGGATAAGAGAGTGATTTCCCGTTTACAATACAGTAACTATTCTTCNATGTTGAATATTCTAATTTCCATTAACCAATCTCCTACAAAATACTAATTTCCTAATATTTGCATGCAACCTATAGGAATCGCTCTATTACCATGTTTCATGGCTTTCTTATCTATAAACCTTATGTCTAAACCTTTCCTGCCATATTTGGAACAGGATGTCTGTTAGCTCCTTGGTATTTATGGCATTTGGCATTATCTAAACTAAGGAAGAGGCCTTACACCTTCACATCTATTTCCTCATCCCCAACAGTTTCCCTGTTCCCAGGGACAGGCTCCAAGGCTGGGCTCTCACTTGCATGGAATGAAAAGCTGCTGCACTTGCCAGCGGCTCAGGGGGCTCACGATCAGTGCTTTGAATGCAGTTTTTGTGCACACTCTGCCTCCCTGAGCCGAGCAGCATTCCTGGGCNCGGGGAACCCCTGCTGCAGCCAACATCCTCCCAGCATAGCTGCAGGAATGAGATTGCAGCAAGTCCTGGCTGAAGGAGTCTCCAGTCTGCTGCAGCCCTTCACCTGCAGTGGAATCATCTTGTGCTGCCATGGGGGAGCAAAGGGGGTGAGGGGCTCTTTGCAGATGAGGGTCTCCTCAATGTGCTGTTGCTGCTGCTCCCTGGGCCTGATTCAGCTGCTGGTGCCTTCCCCCCGCAACTGTGTCAGGAGCCTGCCTGGAAAAATGACACTGCCAGTGCAAGTGACAGCCACCCATCCCTGCCATGGCCCTGGCCACAGGGCGTCCTGCCTACCAAACTCCTCCAGTCAGGTGATTTTAGACAACATAAAAATACCTTCAAACAATGCATTTTCCACATTCTGCCAAAATCATGGCCACACAGTCCACATGTGCGGGGCAGACTGCTGTTGGCAGAATGGGGGCAGCCCCAGCAGCTGCTCTCCCCATGGNTGGATGGCCATGGCAGTGGAGGCACCCAGTGCTCTGGAGTNGTTCCCACTGAACTCAGGGTGCTGTTACAGCAGCAACATCACATATTTGATAGCAAAGATTTGGAATGGCATATAGGACTTGCCTGAAGTGCTACTA
>OAMK01000114.1:154577-175816 GCA_900205225.1 Saxicola maurus maurus | reverse complement strand
CTTTCTTTCCTTTCTTTCCTTTCTTTCCTTTCTTTCCTTTCTTTCTTTCTTTCATCTTGATTCGCGCAGGCCACGGAAGAACAGCCGCGTGCTCCGGCGGCTCAGCGGCAGCAGCAGCAGCAGCAGCGCCTCTCTCGATCGGGTTTCCGATCGATTTCCCGCTCGCTCTCCGTCCCCTTGTCCCTTCCACACTCCCTCTGCTCCCGTCGTGTCCCGTCCCTGTTCCGCCTCTCCCAGCCCGGCTCATGCTGCGCCCCGCAAGGCACCCGCGAGCGAGCCGGCCCCCTGCCCGGCCCTGTCGGGCCAGCCGCTGTGCCGCCTCCGCGGGGCTCTGTCCGTTCTGGCTGCAGCGCCTTTTGAAGAGTCTCTGGCAGAGCTGCTCGCTCTGGTGGTGCTGGTGCTGGAGCAGCACCGTATTTTGGCTCCGCCTGGCACGAGACATGGCCTTGCGCCGGCCCCAAATGAGGCCCCTCCCGCGGCTCCGCCCNCAGCCGCCCCGCAGCCGCCCGNCTCCCNCCCCGTGGCCGGCAGATTCCCCGATGCGAGCCCCGCCGCCCGTCAGCTCGGCCGCCGGCCCCGAGCCGCCGGAGCCCGGGGTGGCTGGGGAAACAGCAGTGCCTGGGGCGGGTGGGTGCCCCGGGCAGAATGACGAGAGCGCCGTGCCGTCCGCTCGGGTGGAGAAGCCTCCCTTGGAGCAGCTGTACCGGGAGGGCCCGCTGCNGGGGAGTGGCGTCTGCGGCAGCGTTTNCACCGGGACNCGGCTNGCCGACGGCGCCCCNTTATGAAACGGGGCCTGCTCGGAGCGGGGAGGGGGACGGTGGGCGGCGGGCTGCGGGCAGTGAGCTGAGACCCCCGCTCGCCTTGGCTTGCAGGTGGCCATCAAGAGAGTGTCCCGGGATCACATCTGGGAGTGGGCGCGGCTGGTGATGAGCGGGGCCAGCAGGAGCAGCCGGCGGGNCGTGCCGAGCGGGGCGAAGGCCAGGCCCGGCAGGGTGGCTGGCAGCCGGGACGCTGCGAGGGGAGCGAGCGTGGAGGGAGCGGGGAGGGAGCGGGGGGCTGCGCAGCGTCCCGGGCCGGGCAGTGGCGAGCTGTGGTGGGGTCGGGCAGGGGGTGCTGAAGGCGTGGCGCAGCATCGGCCCCACTGACAGCATCGCCGTCCCCCCGCAGCACGACGGCGCCCTTGTGCCCCTGGAGCTGGTGCTCAACTGGATGGTGTTGTGCCCTGGCTTTGGCAGAATCGTGCGGCTCCTGGACTGGTTCGAGCTGCCCGACGGCTTCGTGCTGGTCATGGAGCATCCGGAGCGCTGCCAGGACCTCTGGCACTTGCTGGAGGTGGGCGGTTCCTGCCAGAGGCCGTGGCGCGGGGGCTGTTCCGCCAGGTACTGCAGGCCGTGTGGCTGCACCAGCCGCAGCGTCCTGCACCACGACATCAAGGCCGAGAACGTCCTCATCGACCTGACCACCGGCGAGGCAAAGCTCATCAACTTCGGCTGCGGCAAAATCCTCCAGGACACCTTCTACACCTGGATGGCAGGTGAGCCCAAAGCCAGGGCCCAGCTGTGCAGCAGAGGTTCTCCCCTTTGCTGGCACAGGGTGAAGACAGAGGGAGGGAGGTAGGGGGAATCCTCCTTCAGCCAGCTGCAGCCAAGCTGCTTTTCGGCAGGACAGGATCTGGCTGTTGTGGAGCTGGCTGGGAGGGAGGGCGCAGCATCAGCCTGATGGGCTGTGCCCGTGCCCCATAGGAACGCGAGGGTACTACCCACCGGAGTGGATCCTCTTCGGCTGCTACCACAGCCAGCCAGCCACCATCTGGTCCCTGGGCATCCTGCTCTATCACCTGGTGTGCAGGCACCTTCCTTTCAAAACTGGAGAGAACATCGTTCGGGGCCAGCTCTTCTTCCCGCCCTGGGTGTGTGGGTGTGACTTCAAGGCACGGGAGTAAGAACGGGTTTGGGAGTGGGCAGCTGGTGCATCAGCATCCTGCTCTTGCAGCTAGAGAGGAGGTTGACCTCCTGTGCTTAGCAGGAGGAGGCGGCATGTGTGCCTCTGTGCTGCTCACCTCCGTAAGGGAAGACGGATGGGAGGCTTTGGGTGCAGCTCCGAGCACTCCTAGTGTGGCGTGGGCACCATGGAAACGAGAGCATGGCCAGGAGCTGACCAGTGGTTTCTGGTTTTTCTCTGCAGAGTGCCAGCACCTCATCAGGTGGTGTTTATTCATGGACCCTGCAGACAGGCCATGCCAGGAAGACCTTGTAGTGCATTCTTGGCTGCAGAAGCCCNACCTGGCCCAGGAGACAGCAGAGATCCATTCCCCTGCACTGTAGGATTCAGGAGCCCAGCAAGTACCAGTTGCTTGCATCTCGTGGCGCTCAAAGAAATCCCCAGAGCATTTCCCTGAAGCCGCGACACAGAGCAGAGAGCCCAGGAGATGCTTCCATGGGTCCCCGGCAAGTTGTGGAGGGAGCAGCTCAGGACTCTCCGTCCTGTTGAAGAGGTTGTGGCACAGTGCGGTGAAGTTGCCCCAGACTGGAAAAGGGGAAACATCCCCCTGCAGCTCAATGGCATCGTGATGTCCCCGCAAGCCAAGGCACAGCTGGCGTGTTCTTGTGGAGCACGACGTGGAGCTGGAGAACACCATCCTCAAGCTGGCCGCTGGCGGGGCAAAGCCAATAGGCTTTGATTGCGGCCCCTTCCTGGAGGACATGCTCTGCACCCAGACGAAATCAAGATGAGTCCCCAGCCGGCGCAGGGATGGGGGGATGCTCGTGCTTCCAGGCATGGCAAGGGCTCGGCCTGGCCGCGCGCCGCAAGTTCCAAACTCGGCGACAATGGGGAATATTAATCTTTCTGCTGCCCGCCCAGCTGCTTTTTGGTGGGACAGGGGACAGGTGTTGTGGATGGGGAACCGGCTCCTGGCCTCGCTGACAGCTTCTGCCGGCATGCCTGCCATGGGTTGTGGTGGGGGCAGCCAGCCTGACCAAAGCATCCATCCATGTGGATGGGGAGCGGCAGAGGGATACGGGTTCTGAAGCCAGGCCTGAGCTGCTCTGCTTTGCAGGCCCTTAAGGGAGGGCTGGGCTTATGGGCAGGAAAGGTGGGGTTTTTCCCCACCCGTGGAGAAGTTTCATTCTTTCATGGAGTGGTTAGACTCTCCCCAGGCCCATGAAACGGTGATAACCTTTGGCGCTTTTCCTTGTTTCCAGGTCTTGTTTGGAATTGACTTTCATGCAATTGTTCATTGTTTTTTCTAGGAAGATTGCACCCGGTGCCTGGACAGGGTGGGGAAGGGCCAGCACCATCCGTGGAGCCCGTCCATTGCTGGCTCTACCCCGGGGGGCCACGATATGCGGGAACATCCCCTTCAGGAAGGACAAGGGCCTCGTGTGGGGTTAGCTCCTTACCTGACTGCAGATCTCCAGAGGTGGGTACCTGGTTCCACAGCACAGGAGGAAGAAGGGCTTGGGGCAGAGGGCAGTGGGCACACGAGAATCTCGCTCTTGCAGCTGCTGAGGAGGTTGCTGTGCCGTGCTTAAGCAGAAGAGGTAGAGTGATGCCTGCCATGCTACTCTCCTCTAAAAATGAGAGCGTGGGTTGGGAGTTTTAGGCTCTGAGCACAGACAGCAGCCCACACACAGGCCGTGGTGGGACACAGGGGACAGAAGCCTGCTGCGACTGACCGTGGCTTTCTGGTTTCTCTCCCCAAGCTAACAGCACCTCATGCCATGGAAACAGCACCGCTCGGCCTGCCAGTCTGGGAGGGCTGGAGGGTGGTGGGTGTTCACTTGCTGTCAAAAATAAATTTTTTTCTTGTCATTATCGTCCTCATTGGAGCATTTCTTTCATCTTTTTCCAAGCTTTTGGCATCCCTTCTTCCACAGAAATCTTCTTCTATCCTTTCTCAGCCACTTGGTGAAATTTGGGATGTGGGGGTTAAGCAGTGTGAAAAATTCAACAACGGCTCCTATTTCCAGCTGCAGCAGCCCCTTCAAGAACCCTGAGCTTCCAGCAAGGTCTGCGTGTGCCTTGCAAAAGGGAGTGGCTTGCAAGGATGGAGCTGTCAAGCCACTGCAAAAGCTGGGAAGAAATCAGAAGCAGCAAAATGCCATTTTGGCTCAAAGGCTGCCAAGATTCTTAATGTTTTTCCTCTACTCCAATACAGGCAGGCAGGGCTGGACTCCAGCAAGGTTTAAGCTCTTGGTGCTTTCTGGCATCAAAGGGATCAAGTAAACTCTTGTATGCAGTGATTCCTACTGAAGGAAAAAAGGAGATGTTGCGAGATGGGAGATCCTTCTTTTATCCTTTGTCTCCCCAGGAGCCCCTTGGAAAGAGAAATGCCCAAATGGGCTTTATGTGACCCTTCCCAGCCAGCCCTTCCCTCACTCCTGAGTCTGATGTGCTCCGCAGGCTTCACTGGCTCACTAAACTGAGAGGAGCTCTGGTAGGAGAAACACTGCCTGGCTTGGGGCTGTTTGATCCCTGTTTCATCTTGATTCCATTTGTCCCACTCCTCCACCCATCAAAGAGACCAGAGGGTCCCCCACACTCCAGGGTACTGCACCATATTGGGGACGCATTCCCTGCTCCTGTGCTTGGTGGCCTCGGGGAGGCTCCAGTGCTCTCCCTGTGTGCAGGACAGCTGCTGCAGCACGGCTGTGCCCGTGTGCCAGCAGCACCCGAGGAGCAGCTGCGCAAGGGCAGAGTCTGAAGCACAATCCCCAGTGTACACAAATGAGAGCTAGGATTTCAGGGGCTGGCAGCAGAATCTAAATCCAGCTGGTCGCTGCCCTTTCTAGCCATGGCCATGCTGATGCAGTCAGAAGAATCGCTCCTGCCCAGGAAGCTCTCAGGTAGAATACAGGAGCAAAAGCCACATGTTTCTGAGGTGCTAGCTGCCACTTCCTCAGGTGTTCCTTCCAATTACTAAAGGGTTTTAACTATTTTTACCATTTCAACACTTTTTGTGTGTCCCTATGAGCGAGTAAGTACCACAAAAGCTTGAGGTACTGCCAAGGCAGAACTTGTTTGTTTCTCTTTTCCTGGTGATTTTATCATCTCATCCAGACTCTGAAAGCAAACCGATGCTGTAGACTGAAGACTGGCCTTGGAATCACAGGGCACTTTCCATGCCCTGGCTGTTTTTATGTGCTGCTCTGTGGCCTTTGGCTAAGCGTGGGGAGGCCGCAGCCTGGGCCCCTCAGGATGGTGCTGGGGAGCCCCCTGGGCAGCGGGCAGGGCTGGCTCTGAGGGGTGGCACAGGTGGCATTTCCCCAGCGAGCGGGTCAGCAACCTTCAAGATAGCTGGACAGGGACTTTGTACAAGGGCAGGCAGAGAGAGCACAAGGGAGAATGGATCCAAACTGAAAGAGAGTAGGTTTAGATGAGGGATTCAGAAAAAAAGACTTTCCTGGAACAAGTTGCCTAGAGAAGCTGTTCATGCCCCATTCCTTACAGTGTACAAGGCCAGGCTGGATGGAGCTCTGGACAAGTCGGTCTGGTACAAGGGGTGCCCAGGCGCAGCAGGGGGATTGCAGCAATGTGATCTTTCAGGTCCCTTCAAAGCCAAAGCATGCCATGACTCCATGATTCTGGGATACCTCCCCTCCTCATCCTCTGGCAGGAAAAGAAACTTGGCACCAAGTTCCACATTGCAGACCATGTCTTTTGGCAACCTGCAACTGTCTCAACAGAGACTGAAAAGACATGACAATATTGAAACGATTTCTCTTTTCTACTTGAAATTTCAATGCTCTGCTCCTGTCCACACTGGCGTAACTGTAAGAAGAGGCAATTCTTCCCTGCGAAATGCTTTGTCACACCCAAAGAAGAAAGCCACAAGCCGACAGTTTTCTTTATTCCTACATTGCTTTATTTGGTTCTTTCTCTAATAGGAAGTAGCTTCATCGTTTATTTGTTTCTTTGTTTGTTTCGTTCCGCGGGGTGCACGGCGGCTCCTCTGTCGGGTTTGCAGAGGCCACGGAAGAACGGCTGCGCGCTCCGGTGGCTCAGCGGCAGCAGCAGTAGCAGCAGCAGAGGGAAGGAGGGGAGAATCCTCCTTCAGCCGGCTGCAGCCAAGCTGCTTTTCGGTGGGGCAGGGGCCCACAGAAGGAGAGATAGCCAAAGGCTGGGCAGGTCTGGCAGGGCCAGAGGCACCCAGGCCTTTGTGCCCTGGGCTCGGGCAGCACCTCTGGAGCCCCACAGAAGGAACTTTCCTTGCAGGGGCTGCACTTTGCTTCTGCCTCAGCCCTCCCTGAGCAGGCTGGCAAGGCTTGCAGTTTGGTAACATTTGTCCTTGCTGCCCCTCCCATCCCACTGCCCCAGGTACAGCCCCGAGCCACCCATGAGGGACAGGCCCTGCTGAGCAAGGCCTGAGCTCAGGCCTTGGCCTTTCTGCTGCCTCCAAGCAGCCCAGGCCTTGCTCAGCATTGCAGTTCCTGCTCACAGCCTTTGGCTCCTGCAATCCTGCCCTCAAGGATCTGCTCTCACCAGTCCCTTGGGAGCCTTTGGCAGTCCCTGCTCTCAGTGGAGCCAGTGGTGCTCCAAGGGACTTGCAGTTTTGCTTCTGACTCCTTGAGCAGCTTCTTCAACCTTCTCTCAGTGCCTGAGGGTCCTGGACTCAGCGGCAAATCTCTCCAAAGTGGAGCTCATTAAAATATTTCAGGAGCTCTTCCTTCATTTGTCTTCAAGTCTTCGTGGCTTGTTCAGCTGATTGGAGTCAGTTTGGAGTTCTGATAAGGAAGGAGATTTCAAAGTGTACCTCATGAATTTCTTTTTTTTAATCAAGGGCATATTATTTTAATTTTTAAATTTAGGCTAGAGGTGACTTATGCATTCCTTAAGTTATCTTGATACTGAATGTCTCCATAGGACGTTTGGGCACAGACCAAGAACGAGCTTCTTGCAGCTGACCGTATTTGGACAAACTGCTCCTCACCCCCAGCCTCACCGTGTCTGAAAGTGGCCATGTAGGACTGAAATCCCAAAACATTTAAACAAAATTATGCATTTTTCTTTGTAAATAAAAATTATAAAAATAATTTTTAATTAAAAGTGATAATAATAGTTAAAATATAATGATAGTTTTCTTTTTTATTATTATTATATTATTCTATATTTTATTATCTTACTTTTATATTTATGTAAAAAACCAATACATTTTTAGCAATCAAAAAAACTTAGGTTAATTGGTTCTAAGTAACACAATTGCCTTCATTAGTTAATTGACCAGTATTGGCTATTCATTTCTCCCTCTTTGTGTTTATTAGTCCTTTTTATAGTCCTTCAGTATTCTTTTAAATCATTTTTTCAGACAGGGTAAAAGGGGCCACTTTGGGGAGACTTTTCTGGGGCAGTTTGGGGCCTGGGGAGGGAATTTAGAAAGAACTTGAGGGTCTGGAGGACACTTGGGGGAGCTGGATGGGCACTTGAAGGGACACTAAGGAACAACAACAAAAACATCAGGCACCGTGGGGAGCTCTTGGGGGTCCAGGGAGGCACCTGGAGGTCAGGGAGGGCTGCAGCCCCCCCCACTCCCAGCAGTGCTGCCTCCTTTTGGACAAAACCAAATACTGCAGTGCCCTCCCCTAAGCAGTGCTGCCACCTTGTGGACTCAGCATGGTACTGCAGCCCCCACCTCCAAGCAGTGCTGCCCTATTCTGGACACAATCTGATACTGCCCCCACCCCCCTCCCTGAGCAGATCTTCCCCCTTGTGAGCACAGCCCATTCCTGCAGCCCCCTCCTTCCAAGCATTGCAGTCCCCTTGTGGTCCTAGGATGGTACTGCAACCCCCTCCTTCTGGGCAGTGTTCCCCCCTTGTGGGCAGAACCGGTACTGCAGCCCCCTACCCCCCTGAACAGTTTTATCCCCCTTGTGGCCCAAACTTGGCATTGAGGCCCCCCCTTTCACTTGCAGTGCTCTCCCTTGCAGCCACAGCATGGTACTGCAGCCACCTCCTTCAAAGCAATGCTTCCCCCCATGGACACAGCGTAGTACTGCAGGCCCCCACCCCCCCCTCCAAGCAGCACTGTCCTCCTTGGGACACAACCCAGTACTGCAGCCCCACCCCCAGACCAGTGCTGCCCCCTTGTGGACACAACTCTATACTGTGGCAACCACACCCCCCCGACCCGTGCTGTCCCTTTTTAGTCATAGCCTGGTTCTGCAGCCCCCTACTTCTGAGCGGTCCTGCCCCTTGTCGACACAGCTTAGTACTGCAGCCTCCCCCCCAGTTCAGTGCTTCCCCAATGTGGACAAAAACCGGTACTTCAGCACCCCCCTCCCCAAAGTAGTGCCCAAATTTGGACACAGACTGCTACCACAGCCTTCCACCCAAGCAGTGCTGCCACCCTGTGGACACAGCGTGGTACTGCAGCCCCTCTCCCTGAGCGCTGCTGCATTCTTGTGCACACAGCATGGTACTGCAGCCCTCCTCCCTGAGCATTGCTCTACTCTTGTGCACACAGCATGGTATTGCAGCCCAGCCATCTGAACAGTGCTGCCCCCTTCTGGCCAAAACCCTGTACTGCAGCCTGCCCCCTGAGCGGTGCTGTCCCCTGTGGACACAGCTTGGTGCTGCAGGCCCCTCATTCCAAGCAGTGCTGCCATCTTGTGGACACAACCTGGTACTGCAGCCCCCCTGAGCAGTTCTGATCCCTTGTAGACACAGAATGACACTCCAGGACCCCTCCCCCCGAACAGTGCTGCCCCCTTGTAGATACAGCATGGTACTGCAGTCCCCCCTGTTTCTGAGTAGTGCTACCCCATTCCAGATACAACCTGGTGCTGCAGCCCCTCCTTTTAAACAGTGATGTCTTCTTGTTGACACAGCATGGTCCTGTAGCCCATCCCCCGAGCAGGGCTGCCCTATGGTGGGCACAACCCAATACTGTACCCACCCCCCTCCTTGAGCAGAGCTGCCCCCTTGTGGACACAGCCCAGTACTGCAGCCCCCACCTCCCCTCCGCCCCGGGCTGAACAGTCTAGCCCCTTTGTGGACAAAACACTGCACTACAGTGCCCCCTCAGTCCCTCCCCCCAAAATTGCTGACCCCTTGTGGATATAGCCTGATACTGCAGTCCACCCTTTCAAACAGTGTTGTGCCATTGTGGACAGAAGCCGGTACTGCAGCCTCCCCCTGGGAGCACTCCTGCCTCCTTGTGACAAAGCATGGTACTGCAGTACCCCCCTTCTGAGCAGTGCTGCTTCCTTGTGGACACAGGTCGGTACTGCAGCCCTCCCGCCGAGCAGTGCTGCACCCTTGTGGACACAGCATGGTACTGCAGCCCCCCTCCCCAGAGCAGTACTGCCTTCTTGTGGACACAACCCGGTACTGCAGCCCACCCCCTCCAAACAGTGCTGTCCAGTTGTGGTCACAGCAAGATACTGCAACACCCCCCTCCCCTGAGCAGTGCTGCATCCTTTGTGGACATAACTTGGTACTGCAGTCCCCCTCCCGAGTAGTTCTGATGCTTTGTAGATACAGCATGATACTCCAGCACCCCCCCTCCCCTCACCTTGATGAGTGCGGCCCCCTTGTGGACACACCCATGGGGTTTTCTCTCTCGAGGTTTCAGAAGGTGCAGACTCCTTTTATCAGAAACTCCTGGCCTTACCTTGCCCTCTTCCTTTCCCCATAGGCCCAGGTACTAGGAAGGTACGACCTTCCTGACCTGCCTGCCCCATATTCCCTCTTGAGCCTGGCATTTCCCCCCACAGTTCAGATTTTCAGGCTTGTGCAGACCTTTGCCTGTTTCAGGAGCAAATCTGTCTGGTCCTGGTAACAAAGCTGCTGCCCAAAGTCAGTAGAAACTTTACGACCCGTTTCAAAGACCTTAACACCCATGCCTTCACCTGTCAAATTATTTGTAAAGACAGGACACATCTTTCCTCTCAGACTGAGGTTTCCTGTGCTGATAACAGTCATTTAAGCCCAGGCTTCAGCCTGACCTCTCTGTTGTTGTAGTTCCATGGATGGAGGTTTTTGTCTCTTCCCCTTTCCATGGGCAGGCCAGTGTTCAGCCATCTCCAGGACAGCAGGGCCCCACCCAATATCACTGTGCCCTGGGAAGACAAAAACCATCACTCCAAATGTCCCCATTCTTCCTTCTCCCCGGTCATTTGGCTCTGCCAGTTGGGTTTGCTGCCCATTGCCACAGGAAAAAGGAAACCCCTGTAACACTGTGGGGCCCCGTGGAACCAAACATCCATTGTGACACCACAGAACCTCACAGAATCAAGAGTCCATCGTGAAACAACAAGGCCTTGTGGAACCAAGGTCTAAACAGATCTTGCATGGCTCTGCCTTGGAAATATAAATCTCCATGGTGGCATCTTGACACGCACTTGAGAAGTATGTCTGTTTGTAGTGACAAAACTCAGGAGTTTTAGACTGCTTCAAAAAGATTAAGGGAAGAAAACCCCTGTTTGCTTGAGTGCAGCCAGTTCTTCAACCAAAGCAGGTCCCAGGTGACTGAGACAGACAGGATGGGGTTGGGCAGTTGTCACGATCTACTCAACCTGAGCAGGAGTTGTGATGGTTCGTTCGACCCCAGGGTGCAAAAGACAAAAGCAAGAGATTCAGGTTTGTTTAGCAGAAAGCAGTAATGCAGTTTATTGCATGCTAACAATCAAGTTTTGCGATAGATAGTGAAGAAGAGCGACAGATGAAGTAAAATGGAGAGAGAGAGAGAGGGATGGGATATAGCTACCAACAGAAGGGACGCATCCTCATGGCCATCCGACGAGAGTCATCTTCAATCCATTGGGGAGAAAGAGATCTCAAAGTCTTCTCTAAGAAAGTCACTTTTTATAGTCCTTTTCCAAAGCGAGTGGCCTCTGGCCAAAAGGTGGGGAGATCTATGGACTACTGTATGTGGAGATCGTAGCTCCATGACACAGGTGTGGGGACAGGGTGTGATAACCAGTACCTGCAGCATACCATGACAAGCACCAGGCACAGCTACAAACAGTCCTCGGCCAGCAAGCATCCACCTCAGCCAGACCGGAGCTCTGGTTCAGGGCAAGTGGTGCGGTCCCAGGTCTCAGTCTCTGATGATGGTTGTGAGGCAGATCAGAGAAAACTTCGGACCGACTCTTACAGCAGTGTGGAGCAAGGTTGTCCAAACTGGGACAAACCTCAAGGCACAACTTCTCTGAGCAGACCAGACCTTTTGAGGAAAGACCCTGGATCAATATCAATCACAGAACACTGCAATCAACTCCCCTCTAAAGAGAAACTGTAATAAAAGACATGCTTTAAAATATGAACACTTATTTCTAACAAGTTCTTTGAAATACTTCTCCATAACTGTAGAAAAAACTTCCTAATGGACTGCACCAGAGCAGAGAGAAATCAAGGCAGAGCCATGGTTTTGTCAGGACTTGCTCAATCCTAATGAGCCCTGTGGTGCATTTGGTGCTGAGCCCTTGAACCTCAGGGCCTGAAAGGAGTCCAAGTAAGAAGAAAAACCCAAAATGTCTCAAAAACTTAATGGGTCCCACTGAGGTCCATCCCCACCACAGGCTCCTCACGGACTCCTTGGGAGAGAGAATCGGGAGCCACGATTGTCCAAAAACCGTGCAGATATTCAGAGAAAAAAGGAAAGTACCTTTAAAAAACTGAAGTACCTTGAAGAATTAATGAGCCCCACTGAGTGTAGTTACTGAGAAAGGCTCTCAAGGGACTAATTAAAGCAGATAATTGGAGGCCATGATGGCACAAAGCTCTCAGAGACTCCAAGGCAAAAGCAAAACCCAAAGTTCTTTAAAAAACCTGCAGTCTTCTGGGAGCATGAAGGAGCCCTCCCCGGCCATTCCTGACCAAGGCTCCTCAGGGACTGGTCCCAGCAGATCCCTGAGGCCAACTGGGATGTGGGGAGATGCTAAGGACAGCACGAGGGGTGACAGTGCCCAGCCTTGCTGGGGCTGTGCCAGGAGGCCCCAGGGCCTCAGGACAAGGTGTATCCTCACAGCCCTTGGTGGCACAGACCCTGCTGTGCCCCAGGGCACCAAGACTTGGCTTCTCTTTGTCCCCACCTGTCATCACTACCGCCATTTCTCTGCTCTGATTGAGGCTTGGGGACACTTTCTCAGTTGTGTCCCTCAGTGGGACCCATTAAAACTTTAAGAAACTCTGGAGTTTTATTCTGACTTGGAGTTCTTGAGAGGTTTCTTCATCTCCTTCTCAGGGACTGATGTTCAGGGCCTCAGCATAAACCCCAAGAGGGTCATTAAAGTCCTTGTGCTGTGTCTGTGCTGCTGAGCTGGGCTGGGCTCCTGGCACAGAGGCAGCTCCTGGCAAGGGCAGCACTGCAGAGAGACAGCTCTGCCCAGGAGCAGCTCCTGTGCACAGCCCAGCAGGGCTGGGGCACTGCCTGCAGCCACCCTGGGCACAGCACAGAGGCATAGAGGGGTTAAACTCAGCCTGGGCTGGGAGCACAGAGCACAGCTCACTGAGGGCTCACTAGTGCAGAAATCCTCACAGTGTTGGAAACAGTCACTCTCTGGCTGTGGGAAGATAAGCTGCAGTTCCTGCAGGGATCTCTTGAAGCTGGCTCATCCCACAGCTTTCAGAACCTTCCAGGAGGAGTCTCAGAGCTGCTGCAGTGCAGGGGATGTTGGCCAAGGGCAGGGCTGGGTTTCCCTGCTGCAGCACCCGAGGCACAGCCCCAGGCAGCTCCCTGTGTCCAGGCTCTGCTGCAGGGCTGAGCAGCCGGGGCTGCAGCCAGGGGTGCCCAGAGCTGCCCTGCAGAGCAGGTCCTGCAGCTCAGGGTGCTGTGCTGGGGCAGGGACTCTGCTGCCTGCCAGGGACAGCTCTCAGCCAGCCCAGGGAGCTGCTCCCAGCTCTGGGGGAGAAGATGTGGGGGCAAGGAGCGACCCTGAGCAGGGCAGGTGCTGCTGCTGAGAGGTGCTGGGTGGGGTAGGGCTGCTCCCAGCTCCAGACCAGCCTGGGCATAGCTCCGGAGGACACTTCCCAAGAAAGGTGAGCCTGGGATTGCTGTAAAGATCAGGAGAGTTCCTGTGAGTGTTTTCAATTTCCTATGTGGAGAAGGATGGGAAAGTTGGGGTGATGACAAGAAGATTTTTGCTATTTATACTTCTTTCATAAATTTGTAACTCTATAATTATATAGAAATTATATAAACTATTATTATATACTTATATAACTATAATCCATAATGAACTCTATTAAACTCCTAATTAACTCTGTTAAACTACTATTATATACTAATATAACTTTAATCGTTAATAATTCCAGTACATTTCCTCTTAGATTTTTGAATAAGATGACCTTCTAAATACCTTCCTGAAATAATTTATTGTCTTATTATCAGGTAGAGGACCTACAAGAACATTTGCTTTTTAACCAGAATGTGAGCAATTGTAACAAAATTGGGGCAAAGAAGCTCTTGGAGCTGCTCCAATGGTTTGACCCTAGGGTGTGTAGCAGGGGCAACCGAATCTCCTATTGGATATTCCTGTTAAATATCCTAATTAAGCAACACTAATAAACTGTTGGAATCAGGGGCTAGGTGTGCCCCATTCCCACTGGGACACCTGGATTGTTCCAAAAAAGGTCTATTTTTCACTTTACCATTCTAACACTGTTTCAAGGGGTTTTTTTCTCTTTTGATAATAGACAACAGGAACATGAGAGAAGAAGAAGAGGATTTGTAATCAGATACTCACAGAATATTCTGAGTTGAAAGGGACACACAGGATCACCAAAGTAATGTTTGAACATTTACAGAGACTCCGGATCAGTAACTTTGGGTGGTCAGTCTCTCTGTTGGGAACTTCCCAAAGGGCCTTCAGCCACTCCTCAGCCCTGGGCAGCACCAGCATCCCCTTTGCAGGGCCCAGCAGGGCTCTCCTGAGCTGCCCTTGCCCACCTGCAAACAGACCTTGCCCCAGGCAGGGCCCTGCAGACAGGCAGGTTTCTATAGGGACAGGCGAGGGCACAGAGGGTGGGATGGGCTCTGTGAGCCTGGCAGGGACAGGGCAGCTCTCAGGAGGGAAATGTCCAGGCCCAGGGAGATGCTCAGGGAAGGAGAGGGGGCTGAACAGAGTAATGCTGGGGGCAGGAGGGCACTGTTGGTGTGTGGGAGGTGCCGTGCACAGCTGGGCATGGGAACACTGCCCTGAGTGCCCGGCTGTCTCTGCCCTGCCCTCCCAGGCACAGCACCACAACATCTTCTCTTGTTCCTGCACTCCTCTGATATTGTCATTGTTATCTGGTGCTCTCAGGGAGGCTCTGGGATTGCAGCAGCTCAGTCAGCACTGCCCTTGGGATTTCTGCCAGGCAGGGGTGTCCATGGGAATGGAGTGTCCAAGTTTCCCTGTGACCTGTGGGGCTGAGGGCAAAGCAGTCCATGGGAAAGGGGAATGAGCTGAGCCCCCTCCCTGAGATCCCATCATGGGCACACCCAGGGGTCTCCTTGCTGTGTCCTTCCAAGCTCTGAGCTGCCCTCCTGGGAGCAAATCTGTGCCAGAGCCTCTCGGAGTTCCCTGAGTGTCCCATGGGGAAGTGCAGAGATGCCGCAGCTGAGGAAACACTGTTGGGCTTGCAAAGGGAACTGTGAGTGTCCTCAGCAGAAGGGGGTGCTGAGACCTTGCTCAAAGACCTTTAGAGAGGATGAGACATTCAGGGATCCCTCTGCTCTGGGCAGGGTCTGGTTTATCCAAGGGTGACACGGGAGTGTGATTGTGCTCTGATCCCAGCCAAAGGTGCAAACCCAGGGCAGTTGGGAACAAGACCATCCAGACCCTCACCTTGCCCTAAGCCACAGGGAATCTTTTGCCTCTCACATCTCTCACTGGCAAACTCTGAGTGCAGCAGAAATGCTGGGGATTTCTGTCTTCGGAGAACCAGCAATCATGTGTGAGTAGGAAAACAAATCCTAGAACCAACTCCTGCCATCCTTTAGATCTGGAAATGCAGAAGCTACCCAACCTTTCTACATTAGGAGTGATTCCACTGACAAATCCTGAATATCCAGCCTTGTCCCTCTGCCACGTGGTCACAAATCCAGGGCTGCAGGGCAGGGATGGCTCCTCGAGAGCCCCCATGCACAGGCCTGGCTGCTCCTGGCACTCTCAGACAGCACAACTGGAGCTCAGTCAGGGACCTGGGTGAAGGTTTTCCCAGAGCAGGAACAATGTTGGGTGAGTCACAGCAGGACAGTCTACAGGGAACGGCCCAGGTTTGGCTCAAAGCAGCCTCTGCTGTCTTGTCACTGTTCTTTATCCATGAACAGGTCCCCATGGCCAGAGACAGCAAATGTCCAACAGCAGCTCCATCAGCCCCTTCCTCATGCTGGCATTGGCAGACACGCGGCAGCTGTAGCTCCTGCACTTCTGCCTCTTCCTGGGCATCTCCCTGGCTGCCCTCCTGGCCAACGGCCTAATCATCAGCACCGTAGCCTGTGGCCACCACCTGCACACCCCCATGTGTTGTAACCCAATATCTAGAGGTATAAGGAATGTCTAACCCTTCCCAGGTCCCTATCTCACTGGTAGAAAGCCATAGGGACCTCTTTCCTCCCTTATCTCTCCGGTTACCCTAACTCAGTGTCCACATCCTATTGGCACAAAGCCAAATCCCCTCCCTGACCTTTTTCCTAGAAAAGAACCTTAGAGGAGACGCTAGCCCTCTTTGTTCCCTGGAGTCATCATGCAATAAACCAGAACCCTGAGAAAGACAAAGAGCCTCTTTTGGATTCCTTCGTTTATCTAATGTAACAAACTCTAGCTCCCTAAGAGTGAATAGCTAGGAGAGAGTAACAGCTTGCTACACCCATGTTCTTCTTCCTGCTCAACCTGGCCCTCAGCGACCTGGGCTGCATCTGCACCACTGTNCCCAAAGCCATGCACAATTCCCTCTGGGACACCAGGATCCTGCATAGGATGTGCTGCACAGATCTTTCTGATTTTGTTCGGTTTTGGAACAGAGCTTTCCCTCCTGACCATCATGTGCTACGACCGCTACGTGTCCATCTGAAAACCCCTGCACTACGGGACCCTCCTGGGCAGCAGAGCTTGTGCCCACATGGCAGCAGCTCCTGGGCCAGTGCCTTTCTCAATGCTCTGCTGCACACAGCCAATACATTTGCCCTGCCCCTGTGCCATGGCAATGCCCTGGGCCAGTTCTTCTGCGAAATCCCACACATCCTCAAGCTCTCCTGCTCAAATTCCTACACTAGGGAACATGGGCTTCTTATGGGTACTGCTTTTCTGTTATTTGGCTGTTTTGCGTTCATTGTTTTCTCTTATGTGCAGATCTTCAGGGCTGTGCTGAGGATCCCCTCTGTGCAGCAACGGCACAAAGCTTTTTCCACCTGCCTCCCTCACCTGGCTGTGTTGTCCCTCGTTATCAGCACCTCATTTTTACCTGCTTCAAGCCACTTTCAATGTCTTCTCCATCCCTGGATCTGGCACTGTCAGTTCTGTACTCAGTGATGCCTCCAGCCCTGAACCCACTCATCTACAACCTGAGGAACCAGAAGCCCTGAGGAAAAAGGTGACTGAACAATGGTCTCATTCAGCAACTGCCCACATCCTACTGTGAATGCCTTGCAGTTCATATCATGACAGGGTAAGTCTGTCCTAACTGAAATTAGTTTTTGTTATTTTTTACACCTTTGATCAATGAACTATACTTTTATGTTCTCTTCTTGGTGAATGTTTAATATAGTTTTGATGGATTTCCGTAGTCCAATTTTGCACAACCAGCATTGTATTGATCTGCCAAGTTTGCAAACAGTTCTTCAGCTGGCAGCAAATTTGCCTGAGAGGGGAGGCTGCTCTGTGCCCTTGGTGGCATGCACAGAGCAGGGAGGGGGCTCAGGACATTTGTCACCGCCAGCCTCTCTCCCCAGCCTCTGCCAGCCCCAGCTGCTCAGCCCAGGTTTGCCCTGGGCTGAGTTTTGGCTGTGGCCCAGCTCCATCCTCCTGCNGGGCTCAGGGCCTGTTCCCGGCCATGGCCAGCCCTGCCTGGCCTGTCTGCTGGCCCAGAGCCCAGCCGAGCCCGGGGCAGGGTTGTCAGTGCAGGCCCACAGGTGCCACGGGCTGTGCAGGAGCTGGCAGAGGCTGCCCAGCAGGNAGGCCATGGGGCACAGAGCCCCAGGGCTGCTGTGGGCAGCACAGCACAGGGGCCATTCCCACCCGCAATGCTCCTGTCCTGGGCTGGGCCTGCACAGGGCCTGTGCCACCATGGCTGGGCCAGCGCGGCACAAAGGGGCCACAGAGCCACTGCCGGGGCTGACAGCAAGGCCAGGCACACACAAGGAATTGCTGTGCATTGCCTGCACTGGGCAGGGCTGGCTGTGGTAAGGGCAGAGCTCAGCTGGCCTTGGTGGCTGCAGGAAAATTCAAGAGCCCAAAGAGCCTCCATGGCTGTGCTAGAGACCAAGGCTGGAGGAGGGAATGCAGGGCTGCTGTGGGATGGAGAGGGGATTGAATTCCTTCAGACACATCAGCTTGCAAGGTGCTCTGCTCTCCCTTAGCTGCTCTCTGAGAGATCCAATCCCCGCTCGGCACCTCAGGGCACTGGGGCCCTACAAGTGGCAGTGCCTGTTCATGGGCACACTATTGATGTGTGCCTGGAAAGGGGCACAGGTTTAATACTTGTATATTTCATAATATAGAAGCATATTTTTTAATATCTAGGTGATTTGAGTACTTTAAAGAAAAGGCAAAGTTTTCTCTCTAGGAACAGGAATTTCCTGGATCTATTGTATTCTTCTACTAAGCACAGGAGAAGAAATCCTGATCTTCCTGTCTACTAGTGCCACCAATATTCAGTGTATTATTTCCTCTCCCTCTTTCTTCAGGTGTTTCCAGTTCTCCTGGTCTAAGGACATCTCTTCACTAGACCAGCTGGATCTGTGTCCTTCCTGCTGCTCCCAGATTTCCTCCTCCAAATGCTCTCTAGTCATTCAAGTGCCTCTGACTGTCTGCTTTCACACTTTGTATTGCAGGAAGTTGCCCAGTCTTTCAGAAGTTCAAATAAATATCATATTAATCAGCATCTTAATTGTATTTATATCTAACACAGAATTACCTTTTCAATGCCTTTGTCTAAGGCCATTCCTGCATAGGAATCCCCTGGGAATGGTGGACATGCCAGATACTGCTGAGACATCACAGAGAGCTGAGGGAAGAGCTGTGATGGTTTTTAAACTGTATCATGTTCAACTTCTGTTTGTTGGCAAGAAACCTCTTGTCTTGCTTGAGTCTCCCCAGTCCCTGAGCCCAAAGGCCACAAACCTGATGAGNTGTGGATCCCACTGCAGTGGTGGCACTTGCACCTCCCTCCATCCCCACAGAAGAGCTCCCTTGTCCCAGAAAGTCCCTGGCAATGCAGGGATGAAGGAAACAGGACAAGCTGTGGGGATCAGGGGCAGGGCACAGCCAGGGATTTGGAGTGGTTGTGAGCCCAGGGCAGAAGCTGGCTCTTGGCCTTGGTGAACCTCATCCAGTTGTCCTGGGCCCATGGCTCCAGCCTGTGCAGATCCCTCTGCAGAGCTTCCTGCCCTGCAGCACAGCCACACTCGCAGCCAGCTTGGGATCACCTGGCAACTGACTGAGGGTGCCCTCGATGGCCTCATCCAGATCAGCAAAAAAGAAATTTAATTGACCTGGCCCAAGTCCTGAGCCCTGGGGACACCTCTGGATGTGGCTCCAATCCCCAGCACTCCTTGGGCTGGACTTCTCTTATTTATGGAGCTGTGCCTTCCCTTGGTTTGTTGGCTGACAAGAAATTAACATCCCTCTGTGTCTCGCGCAGCTCCTTCTGCAAGGAAAGCAGGTGGGAGTTGGTGCCAAGGAACTGAAAGCTGCAGGCACAGTCTGGAGTGGAGGGAGCTCAGATTTGCACAAGGCTGCTCTGAGTGCCAGGGGTGGAATGGGCGAAATGGTGGGGTGGGGGTACGGACAGAATCTGATTGATTGTCAGACATAAAGGATCTTGATTTACATATCTGTTCAGACTGCATTAGGAGGCTCTTGGATTCAGTGTCAATTGGAGATTGCACACATCAATGTATTAACAGGGAAAAAACCTAAACAGGACCTAAGAAAAGTTTTGTCACTGTCTTGGTAAATACAATACATTCACTTTGAAGAAATTTCTGAAATCTGTCTAATTAACCAAAAAGATGTGAAAACTAAAATCAAATTATTCCCAGAGGCTTGGCTTGTTAAGGTGTTCTGAATGTTAATGGGCCTGGGGCACAGAATTCCTGAACTGAAGAGCTGAAGGCTAATCACGCCTCTGGAGCAGTAAAATTCAGCAGCAGCCTGCAAGGTGCTGAGGATGTCAGCAGCCCCCACNGAGGCCATCCCTGCCCAGAGACCGTGGAGGAATGGGCAGACAAGGAGAGCGTCCCTGGGGCTGGGGAAGCAGAACTCAGAGGCACCAGCAGCTCCAGGTGGAATGAAGTGTGGAATGTGGCTGTGAAAACCCTGCCTGGGCTGTGCCAAGCAGGATAGACAAGCCCTGACTCCATCCCCAAACAACTCTCTCAAGGAGACATTTAAAAGCAATTAACAGTTGTTTGTGTACTTTGAGTTGGATGTACTGGAGAAATACTGACAAGAGATCCTCAAGAAGTCAAAACAATAAAACAGCCTTTACTAGCAACTTTAGAAAATCAGAGAAACTGTCAAAAGGTTTAATTTGACATCTGATCAACAAAAAAAAACACTTCTCAAAGCATTAACTTGGCTCATTCAACTTCACAAACTCTTTGCTCGTTCAATTTTAAGTTACTCAAAATTAACAAGAGGAAGAAGTTAGAAGAATACACAGAAAAAAGATAGAAGCACACACTCAGCTAGCAACTCCTGGATTCCAGTGGTGTGCAGATGGAAATTCCAAGAGGAGGTAGGGTCAGGATGTGGGCTGGGCTGCTGTGTATTTGGGCATGGGGAGGGGCGCGGGAGCACTGCCGGCTCCTCTTAGGGAGTGGCTGGAGAAGTGGGGTGCGGGCAGGATGTCAGCGGAGCGGGCTGGGACTGGGGCTGGGGCTGGGGCTGGGGCTGGGGCTGGGGCAGCAGCCAGCAGAGCTCGGCAGTGGCTGCTGGGGCATGGAGCCGGCAGGGCCAGCGGCTTAGGCTAGGAGCAAAAGTCAGCCGCGTTGAGATAGCGGCTTTTGGGGAGGGGGAAGAGCAGGCGTAAGCAGGAGTGTGAGCGTGGTGTGTGTACACACACAGGGGCTGTGGGACGTGCAGGGCACATGGCGAAGGTGTGCTCAGCGGGCCAGGGCAAGGGGACCGCTTGTGCAATGGACAAGATGCAGCACCACTGCTCAGCAGCAAAGGCGGCTGAGGGCAACAGGTCTACCCCACCCGTTATCCACCAGAGACTGAGCAGTGGAGGGTAACAGCTTACAGCCAGCAGAGTCTAAGGTAGGCGGCAGTCATCAGGTCTACCCTGGCATCAGCCGGCAAAGACCGATTAGCCAACGACATCAGGTCTACCCTTCTTCAGTGTGCCAAGTCCAGTGGAGGAGTCCTGGTGTAGCCAGCAAGCGGCAGGACAGGAAGGCACTGGACGGGACACCATGCGTGCCCCTCTTGGCCTCCCCATTGCTGACCACAATGCCTGCGGATGACACACAAGGGGCACAACACACAACTGCTCGGGCCAGCCTAGCCCAGCCTGGCTCTGCACCGAGAGACACCAGGTCTACCTTCCCACCCAGAGATGGCAGCGAACGGATCCCCTTTACGTGCGCATGTAAGGGCATGCGGTGAAGGGAAACCCCCCCGCGCCTGCGCAGCCAAGGCCCCACCCTGCGTATCGGGCCTGGGAGCCACATGGAGGAGGGCACGAAGGCGGACTGTGCTGGCGAGGGCACCCTGAGCAACTGGGGCCCCCTGTCAGCCCCGCCTGCCGAGAGAGGCCGAGGAAGAGGAAGGAGGAGGAGGAGGAGGAAGGGCCGCCACAGCCTCACGCTGGAGCGTCGGGCCGCCACCAAAGCTTGTGTGGCGGGCTGATTCTCAATAGATCGCAGTGAGGGAGCTGCTCTGCTACATACAAAACCCTGACCCAGAATCAGGATGTCTACGAATGATTTAGCGCCGAGTGCCCCATGATCATGTGTAGGAAATTCAGATATCCCCAAAACGGGCCCCTGGAACTACATCCCTTAGAACAAAGACATTCCTAAGAACTTGGGGCCCTTTTCCTTATCTCAGTCCCGTTATCTTTTAAGTTTCTTATTGGTTCTTAAAGTGTTA
>OAMK01000114.1:62089-146667 GCA_900205225.1 Saxicola maurus maurus | reverse complement strand
GAGGAAAAGTCAATCCTCCAGAAACCTATAAATACCCTTGTATTGTTTAATGTAATCAGACTGTGTCCTGCACATCCCTTCGGAGATAATAAACTGTCTCTGGAATTGCTGCAAGCGCTGTCTCAAGCTTTCATCCGTTGCTAGCGTGTAGCTGCAAGCAGCGGCAGAGATAGAGCTATCCGGACTCTGAGTAGCTGCTTGAAGGGGATCCCGGAGGTCCGGACCCCCAAATCCAGCTACTCCCCCCCCCACCCTTTGGTCCCTGCACCCTTGTTGCTCCACAGCCCCACATGTTCCAATCCAGAACCATGATTTGTTCTCCTTTCCCAGGCACTCCTGGAAGGAACTGAAAATGATCTCTGGGAGGTGAGTGTGGGGTGGGATTGGAGGGCATCCCCTCAGGGAATTGGGGAACTGTTTATTCCCCCTATCTCTGGCTGGCACCAGGCACATCCCAGTGACCAGTGAGGTCTCTTGATCTCTCTGCAGATGGATCTAGACAATTTCACATTCCTGAAGATTCCGCTGGTGAGTACCACAAGTTCTGCCAGTGTCAGTCCCTCCCCTTGCATGGCCACTGCACTCCAGGCCATCCCAGTCTGTCCCAGCACAGCCCAGTGCACTCCTACTGACACCCCAGACAACACCCCTGCCATTTGGAGTTTTGCCAGGGAAATCCCTTGACCAGGACCCCCCTGTTGCCTTCCCATCCCTGTCATCCCAGGACCCGCTGGATGACCCAGGGTGCAACCCCTGCCCCAGCTGTGCCTCTGGGCCAGGACCCCAGAGCTTCTGGGCAGGAGTACAGCTGCTCCTGCACCCCATTGCTCCCACAGGCCCCTTCCCCAGGATCCCCTCCCTTTCCCTTTTCTCCCCAGTCCAGCACAGTGCCTCCAGTGTGTCTCTAATAAGTCATTTTTGTCCCCAGCACCATGTGGCTGAAAAGCTGGTGGGAGAAGCATCTGGCTCTTGCTCTCCTTGGATAGGTCAGCAGTGCCTACAGAGAGAGGGGTGGGGACAAGGCCCCTCTCCTGTCCTGGTGAGTCACGTTCTGGGCACTGTGTTTTAGGATTGCAAGAGTTGGTGACATCAATGTCCAGCCTGCTCCAGAGGCATCAGGGAATGATCATCCTTGAATAACTGCCCTGATTTCCCTTGAGCCCAGTGAAATTTCTCTTGAATGATCAATAAACCCCTTCAGCAAACCTATAGCTCTGTGTGTGTGTGTCCATGTGTCTGGATTTCTACTGTCTTGGTATTCCATTGGCCAGGGCATTGCACAGATCCCTTGTGGGGACAAGGGCCCTTGGAGAGCTGTGTCCAGGTCCCAGCCTGGGGCAGGGGTAGCATTGGAGTTTTGTTGGGGATGGGGTCCCTGGGACTCTTTGTGTGGGGCAGCTGTGCAGAAGGGACCAGGTGCTCTGAGAGGGCAGAGTGGCTGCAGGTGTGACAGGGTGAGAGGCAGGGCAGGGTGTATTCCCCTCTGGACTCCGCTGTGGGGCTGCAGACAGGACCANTTTGGTGCCTGCAGGGTTGGGAAATGGGGTGCTGTGGATGTGGGAAGTGTTACACTGAGCAGTTCCTGAAGCCTCAGCCTTGTCTGCAGGTGATCACAATCCCCCATGGCCTGGAGATCCCAGTTATATGGCTGATCCTATTGCCCAATACCCCATTGTTCGCCCAATGCAATATTTGGGGCTGGGTCAGCTCTAGAGTGTCCTGCAGGGAAAGCTCTGGGAGGGGAGGAGCACTGGGAGATGCAGGGATCTGGTTCTGGGGCACTGTTGGAGGATGGATTGTATTGGAGTAGGGATACAATTTGCTTTTGTCTTTGTGCCCAACCCCTTGGCCCCCAGAGGTCCTTGGACCCTTGCAGGGAAAGCTGCCCCATGCAGGAAGTTGGAGAGATGCCAAGGAAGGGGCTGGATCTGTGTAGCAGGTGGGATGGACTGTGTCCAGAGCTGGGCTCGTAGCTAGGGCTGGGGTCAGTGCCAAGCTGGGTTTTGGCCTGGGGCTGTTGGAGAAGGGGCAGGGAGGAGTCCTGGTAGGGCTAAAAGTGCTCCTGCCCTGGTGCAGCCTCAGGGAGCTCTGCCCTGTGCAAGAGGAAGATGAAGGTGGCTGTGCTTAGCGTGACCCTGCTCTTCTCCATCCTGCTGTGCCCCCAGTACAAGCCAAGGTGAGGCCTGATATCATGATCTGGCCCTGTAGTCTCCCATCCCATCCTTTTGGCCTCCTCAGATATCTCCTCCCCAGGTTTTCCTCTTTGTTGTATTGTTTAAATGCCCTGCCACTGATCATTCCCAATTCCTTTTTCTCCCTTTTTCCCTTCAGTCTTTTGCCTTTCTCCCTGGCCACTCAGGGCTCTCCTGATGCCATTCCTGGACTCCTCGCCTGCTCCCAAACCATCTTCCAGTCCTGTTGGTTTTCTCCTCATCTGTCCTGTTTTTTCCTTCTCCATCAAGCCTCTCCCTTGCAGTCCCATGTCCCTACAATGGAATTCCTCTCTTCTCCCCTGCATCCAACAGGGCCCCTTCCCCACCCTCAGCCCCATCCCTTGGGCTCTTCAAGTCACCCCATTATAGTGTATTTGATCATCCCTGGAGGGCCGGAATTCCCATCCGATTGTCTTCACCTCCACTCTCATCCCTGCACCCATGTTTACCCACAGCCCCACAAAGCTCTACCCAGACCAAGCCTTTATTACCCTTTCCAGGCACTTCTGCAAGGGACTGAAAATGATCTCTGGGAGGTGAGTGGGCTGCTGGGATTTGAGGGCATGCTCTCTAGGAATTGGGGGCAGTTTGGTCCTATTGTTCCTTTCTGGCTGTAGGGACATCCCAGGGACCTGCAAGGTCTTCTGTTTCTTCTGGAGATTGATCTAGAGAATGTTGAGATCCTGAAAACACTGCTTGTAGGTACCATGTATTCTGCCAGCCTGAGACCCTACCCCACGTGATCACCACACTACAGGCAATCCCAGTCTGTCCTAGCACAGCCCAGTGCACCCGCACTGATGCCCCAGACAACACCCCTGCCCCATGGAATTTTCCCAGGGAACCCTTTTCTCCACGGCCCCTTTACCTTCAATCTCTGTCACTCCAGGACCCTCCTGGATGACCCAGAACACAGCCCCTGCCCCAGCTGTGCCTCAAGTAGCTCCTGCACTCCATTGCTTTCTGCAGGCCTTTTCTCAAGGATCTCCCTGCTTTCCCCTTTCCTCCCAGTCCAGCCCAGTGCCCCCAAATGTGTCTCTAATGAGTCCTTTTTTCCCCAGCCCCCTGAGGTTGAAAAGCTGGTGGGTGTTGTGTGACAGAAATGCCTGACTGCCTCTGTGGCTGACTAGGTGAGCAGTGCTTGCCGAGAGAGGAGTGGGGATAAGGATTTTCTCATGTCCAGTGGACACAAAAGGGTCATGTTTGACCCTATCTTTTAGTCTTTTTTAGTCTTGGTGACTCCCACGTCCTGTCCCTCTCCAGCAGCATGAGGAGATGATCATCCCTGGAGGATGCCCGGGATGCCCTTGGAGTCCAGGGCCATTTCCCTTAAATGATCAATGAACTCCTGCAGCAAAGCTATGCCATGTCTTTGTGTTTGCGGGTGTGTTTCTCTGTGCCCATTTGTCTCTGCCTCTGTCTGTTTCTCTGCAAACATCTCTGTGTCCCAGGGGTGGGATTTGGCTGTCCTCTGCTGCCCCCATGTGTTCCCTGCATCCAGCATCACAAAAAGACCAATCCCAAAGCCAAGAGAGTCAGGCTGGGGACTGGTAGCTCCAGTGGTTCCTCCACATTTACATGATTCCTCTCTGCTCTCCACAGCGATGTTTGGTGTTGTAGAAATTGAGTGAGGCCCTGCTGTGGGCAGTTTCAGTGGGTGAGCGTGTGGGCAGGCTGAATAAAGGTTAGAGGGTCCTCAGGAACATGGCAGGGAGTGGCCTGGATTCAGAAGAATAAGTAAAAAGATATTTCTTATATATATTCCTTGTTTAAATAGAAAGGAATAAATAATAATAAAAAAGTTTTATTGTTTGAAATATTTATTGATTTTGAAATTGGGTCTTGGGTGGGATGGGGCTGGTAGCTCCACCTGACTCTGGGGTACTACACTGCTGAGGGTTCCCCATGGGGGCGGTTTAGAATGAGGAAGAAAGTTGTACCTGGCTCAGCCAGGTTCCTCGGTGGCCAGGCGTATCCAGCTGTAGGGCAGTGGTGAGTGGAAAGGTGTAGCTGGCTCCAAAGGCAGAAGCAGCTGGGAGGCATGGGCAGAGGCGTGAGGATGTGAGGGCAGTGGTGTGTGGGGAAAGGGTGAAGAGGTGTAGGAGTGTTGTAAGGGGCAGTGGGCTGTGAGGTGTAGGTGTGTGTGAAAGGGCAATGGGTGGGCAGGTGTAGGCGGCTCAGTGCAGGCAATTGAGAATGGTGAGATGCGGAGCAAGGTTGGGCAGGTAGGTGGAATGTGGTCCAGGTTTATTGTGTGTCAGGAAGCAGGCAAAGGCAGAGAAAAGAAGGGGAGAGCAGAGCGGGTTGTAGGCAGAAAGGTTAACAAGTTGGAATTCCAGTTGTAATGACGGTAGTTGATGACCCAGTCTACCCGTTCCCAAAACAGGCTTCAGCGAGAAGGTGTAGCACAGTGCGGGGGGTCTGCAGGAGGCCAGGTCTACCAACCTCCAAGGCCGGAGGCGTCCTGGGGCAGACAGGTCTACCCCGCTCTGGTGGGACGGGCAAATTTGGGCAGGGGCTGGGTAGACCCGTTGTCCCTAGACGGCCCGTAAGTTCACCAAGGGCTTGCTGTTTGTAGCTGCCTCTGGCTGTGCCAGGCATGTGGTCGCCAGCATAAGAGCCATGTGGCCTAGGCAGGGAAGAGTGGCATGGATTTGTCCAGGTTCCCGCACTGCCCAGTGAAATAGACAAACCTGGAAAAACCTCAGGCTGTAGCACTTGTCTGGTTGGGTATTATGTGTTGCGTTCTTGGGGTGTTGTGTTGTTTGTTTTAGGCTGTTCTTGTTGAATCTGTACTCTCCAGTTTCAGTCTCTTGTGCTCCGAGTTGTACCCTCCCCCGCAATTCCTGTATCCTCAGTTTCCCCCTTACCTTCTGTCCAGCAAGGCCTCCGCTGCTTCCCACCTGCTCACTGACGCCGCCCAATAATAAACAAATTGAGAGACTTCCATGATGCTTAGCTCTAAGGCGGAAGTTTGCTTAACATCAAAAGTTCCTGAAAGCAACGAGCAGGCACAAGATCTAAATCTACAAGAGACACCATTAGGTGTGCAGATCATCAAGCTACCCGTGGATAGCTTCCATCTTCCCACGATCACCTCACCATCACCTGGAAAGCACCACGACAGGATGACCCCCTAGACTACGTGAGCCAAAGCGAGTTCCTGGGAACCCCCGTGAGGATGGAACCCCCGACACTGCAGCATGAGCAGCGGATTCGACTTGTGCCTCCTCCTCAGTGGTATCCAGTGGAGCAGCAGCGGCATGCGCAGCCCCTCGAGTTCTCCCACCCATAGCTGTCTTAATAAAGGCCTTTGAAAAGGAGATTTGTCTCCTGGCCCTGTTTTCAACAGCTTGGGGGCTCGTCCAGGATCAGCCACACCTGTAGAGGACCATGGACGGGAAGGCGCCGCCCGATCTTGGGCCTCCAGGACAGTTGGCCACCCCAGACCAAGAGGACAGCACCAAGTAGCACTGGTAGGCCACTGGTAGAGCACTGGTGGCAGAGGTGGAGACGAGCTAATGGGGTGTGAGTGAGATGGGGGCCGGCAGCTCGGATCCCTCAAAGCAAGTGTGGACCCCTTAGTACTGTGCTTCCAGACTCCCGCAAGGGGGCCGGCCAGGAGCAGGGGGAAGCGAGTGAGGCCTACCAAGGCCTATTGAGTGCGTGAAGTGTCTCCAGGGGTATAGTAGGCCCCCCTCTGGGCGTGCGGAGGAAACTTAGGGAGTGAGTGGCACATAGCAGGGTATGTCATAGGATAGGCCTCCCCACCTTGAAATCCATAGGGGTGGGCCGCTCGGATCACTTCGAGAGTGTGGAGGGCCTAGAGCAGTGTGAAACACACACCGCACCGGCTGAGGTTACGGCCTGGGGTCTGACTGTTTGGAAAGGACTGGCTGGGGTAACTGTCGGGGTGTAGGAAATGTTAGAGAGTATTGGCTGAAGCTACAGAGTGAGTGTGACAGTCCGACTGTTTTGAAAGGGCTGCAGAGTGAGTGTGGCAGAGTGGGTCAGATACTGTGGAGTGTGTGTGTGGCAGTCCGACTGTTTTGAAAGGACTGGCAGCCCAACTGTTTTGAAAGGGCTGCAGAGTGAGTGTGGCAGTCCGACTGTTCTGAAAGGACTGGCAGCCCAACTGTTTTGAAAGGGCTGCAGAGTGAGTGTGGCAGTCNGACTGTTCTGAAAGGACTGGCAGACCGACTGTTTTGAGAGGGCCGCGGAGTGGGAATTGAGTGTGGCAGTCCGACTGTTTTGAGAGGGCAGCGGAGTGGGTGAGGTAGCTGTCCAGGTACTGGGCTGAGAGAGCTGCATTGGCTGAGGCTACAGTCAGAGTGGCTGTTGGGTGCAGGGAGCAAAAGTTAAGGGGGTCCCAGAGCACAGGAGGCCTAGAAGTAGGAAAAGAAAGGCTGGATCGTGTGCTGTATACCCAAGTACTGGCTGGGGTAGTTGCCAAAACCCTAAGGGCGGGTTGCTGGACTACTTTCGGAGTACTTGTGGGGTGCAGGAGAGAGAGAGGGTACCAGGCTGTTGAGGTATTAAAGTTGATAGCGAAAATTAAAATTTTAGTAGCCCGTCTTAAATTTTGAGTTTGAGAAGGGGTACGTTTAAGAAAACTTAAGTTGTGTTGCCCTATCTTAGAATTTTCATTAGGGTAACGCACTGTACCATTTTAGTTCTAAACCCAGTGAGAATGGGACCTTATATGAGTGGAAAAAGAAATTCTGAGGAAAAGAAGGAGAAAAAGGTGAAAAATATCCCACCAGACAGCCCACTTGGGCAAATGTTAGAAAAATGGGAAATTAATGAGACCACTAAAAATCTGAATAAAGTTAGAATGATTCATTATTGTATAGAGGTCTGGCCCACCTTAAATCTACCCGGAGAGTAGCCATGGTGTGGGACCAAGGACCCTTGGATGTGCTCAAAGTTAAATCAGTATTTGAGAGCCCAGGGAGACACAAATACTGAGCAAATAATGTATGCTGCCTGCTGGCAGAAGCACGGAATGGAGAGCAAAACAGCAAGAAGTTGTAAGCTTCAGGGGCAGAAAAAGAAGGGTGAAGAAGAGAAAAAGGAAGGAAGTAGCCACATATAGGATCCTCTCAACCATTTACTTCCTCCTCCTCCTGCTTATCTTGTGATACCCCAAGTTACCCCTCCAAACCTCTTGGTCTTACTTGTAAATCCTTCTCCGCTTCCCCAAACTATGGTCTCTATTCCTCCTCTAACTAGCACCCCAACAGGTACATCTCCAATGACTACACCTGCTCTACCACCTCAATTTAACAGGACCATCTCGAGAACTAATCCCTTCTATTCTCAGACCCCATCTCCAATAACCCCTAATTCGGGTTTAGTCCCTTCCCCTTCACTGTCCGTAGTCCTTGCACCTCCCCCTAATTGGGAACAGGGTAACTGACCTCTAGTACTGATTCTTCTCCCAGGACCCAGCAAAATCCCATACTACCAGCTTCTTCCCAAGTAGTAGAAACCCCAGGAGGGCCTTATTGTAACACCCGGTCAAAAACTAAGCTCTTCCCCCTAAGGCAGGTCCCGATGGGTGGTGTAGCTGGAGTACTAGGTTTTGTAAATGCACCCCTAACAGCCTCAGAAGTTAGGAGTTTCAGGAAAGAGCTGGGGAATTTAGTTGAGGATCCTGTAGGGATTGCAAATCAGATCAATCAATTTTTGGGACCGAACATTTATACATGGGGGGAATTGAATTCTATCTTGAGCATACTCTTTAACCCCAAAGAGGTTTGGCTGATCAGAACAGGCGGAATACGAATCTGGGAGAGGGAGAATCGGACGGGTTCCCCAGGTGACCATAAGCTACCAGTAGTTGACCCGGGATGGAACCCAAACCGAGAGGAAGACCAAAGAAATATGGAAGATTATAGAAATCTGGTAGTAAGAGGTATTAAAGAGTCAGTTCCCTGGAATAATAATACAAAATTAGCGTTTGATGTAGGCCAAGAAAAGGATGAGACCCCAGCAGCTTGGTTGAATAGACTAAGAAAGAACTTCCAGCAGTATTCTAACTTAGACCCAGATAGCCATGAAGGTCAGGTATTTTTGAAATGACAGTTTGTCACCAAATATAACAGACATAAGGAGAAAGTTTGAAAAGATTAAGGACTGGCAAGAAAAAGGGATAAATGAGTTATTAAGGGAAGCCTTAAGAGTCTATTTAAGAAGGGAAGAAGAAAGAAACAGAAGAAAGGCAAAGATTATGGTGGCAGTGGCCAAGGAGAATGTGGGAGCCAGTAGAAACCCACAAGGAGAGGGATACCCTAAGCATACATCTGGGGAAGAAAAAGGAAAGACCATGCCACCCCGGGCTACTCCCCAGAGACCAGGAGAATCCCAAAGATGTTTTTATTGTGGAGAGACAGACGACATAAAGTGGTTTTGCAAAAAGATCTCCTTTGATGAGGCTGTTGCAGAAGAGCAAGAAGCCTTGGAGATACTGCTGAAAGAGGAGGGTAATGAAGATTAGGGGTGTCATGGGCTCTATGCATTGGGGGACCCAATGAAACACCAAGAAGAACCCATAGTAAAGTTAGAAGTGGGTCCCAATCATGAGGAGTTCGAGTTCGTGGTTGATACAAGTGCTGATAAATCAAGCTTCAGCTAGCTCCCAACAGGAACTACAGCTGGGAAACAAACTTGTGACGTCTTAGGAGTGGAAGGGAAACCCTTCAGAGCTTGTATTATAGAGAATGTAGAGATTAAAGGGAATTAAAAGCAATGTATTGCTGATTTTATATATTTACCTCATTTGGATGGTAATCTACTTGGAAGGGACCTACAGGTCCAGTTGGGGATAGGAGTTTTTCCAAAAGAAGGTAAAATGATGGTTCAGATGATGAGATTGACTACAAAAGATCTAAATGAGGTGGAGCCAGAAGTATGGGCTGAAGAGGGGAAATATGGATATCTAGACATCCCACCCATAAAGGTAGAAATGCAGGAGGGAGTGTCTCCCATTAGAGTTAAACAACATCCTATTCCTATGGAAAGCAAGAGAGGACTAGCACCGATTATAACACATTCGTTAACCAAGGGGATATTAGAACCTTGTATGTCTCCCCAAAACACCCCTATTCTAGCTATAAGGAAGATAGAGGATAAATTCAGGCTAGTGCAAGATCTAAGGGAAGTAAATAAAAGAACAATCACCAGGCACCCGGTAGTATAAAATCCATACACTCTTCTGAGTAAGATCCCTAGAGAATATTCTTGGTTTACTGTAATAGATTTGAAAGATAGTTTTTGGGCCTGTCGTTTAGCTAAAGAGAGCCAGAATTGGTTTGCATTCGATTGGGAGTGTCCTGAGAGTCAAAGAAAGCAACAACTGAGATGGACGCATCTCCCCCAAGGCTTTACAGAGTCTCCGAACCTATTCAGACAAAAGTTATTAGGACAATTCACCCCTGAAGATGGAGTGCAAATCCTGCAGTATGTAGATGATCTCCTAATATCAGGAAAAGAGCAGGATGAAGTGAGGGAAACTAGTATTAAACTTCTGAATTTCTTAGGAAGGAAAGGCCTGAAAGCGTCTAAGAGAAAATTGCCATTTGTAGAACCTCAAGTTATTTACTTTGGACACCTTGTAGGGGAAGGATATAAGAACCTAAGTCCCAAAAGAATCTCAGGTATATTGTCCATCCCGTCACCAAAGACAAAAAGGGACGTAAGAAAATTACTAGGCCTATTTCGGTATTGTAAGCTGTGGATCGAACAGTATTCACGGAATGTTAAATTCTTATCCAAAAAGCTAGTTCAACCTGAACCCGTAAAATGGACGGCTGAGGATGAAGAACAGTCAGAGAATTTAAAGACTAAATTATCCTCAGCCCCAGTGTTGAGCCTTCCAGACCTCAAGAAGAGGTTCGATTTTTTCATCAATGCAGAAGGGGGAATTGCCTACGGTGTATTGACCCAGGAGTGGGGAGGGCATAGGAAGTCTATTGCATATCTTTCAAAACTCTTACACCCAGTTGCAAGAGGGTGGCCAACTTGCCTCTAAGCTATAGCAGCAACAGCGATCCTTCTAGAAGAGGCACAGAAACTAACGCTGCAAGGAAAGATCACTGTATATACCCCTCATGATCTTAAGACAGTATTGCGACAAAGGGCTTAGCAATGTCTAACTGATCCAAGAACACTGAAATATGAAGCTATTCTAATAAATGCCAGTGATCTAGAATTAACTACATCCAAGAGTCTGAATCCTGCACAATTCCTCCTAGGGGAGCCTACATCAGACCTAGAGCATGACTGCTTAGAGATCATAGACTTACAAACAAAAACAAGGAAAGACCTCGAAGACTTACCTCTACCATATAGGAGGGTGTTATTCACTGATGGATCATCTAGAGTAGTAGAGGGAAGAAGGACATCAGGATACGCGGTGGCTGAAGGTATTGAAAGGTAAAGTTTGAAAGTCACAGAGAGAGAAAAATTACCTTCAAATTGGTCTGCCCAATGTTGTGAAGTCTATGCTCTTAAAAGGGGACTCGACTTGTTGGAACGAGATCAGGGTACTATTTACACTGATTTGCGGTATGCCTTCGGGATAGTACATACATTCGGAAAAATTTGGGAGGAAAGGGGTTATCTGAATTCCAAGGGAATAGATTTAATCCATAAAGAACTATTCAAGTTGGTATTAGAGTCTCTCATGAAGCCCAAGGAAATCGCGGTGGTGCATGTCAGAGGACATCAAAAAGGGGACACCTTTGAAGGAAGGGGCAACCAGGTAGCTGATCAAGCTGCCAAATCAGCAGCCCAAAGCCTGGGGAAGCCAATAAAAAATTTTAATTTAAGTAACAAACCAGCTGACGAAGTAAGGGAACCAATATACAGTGAGAACGAGCTGAGAGAAATAAAAAGGTTAGGATTACATCAAGGCAAGCAGGGACAATGGTTAACCCCAGACGGGCAGAAATTTTTAAAGAAGGCGATAGCTTGAAAAATGTTAGCATAACCTGACTCACTGGGGTATGCAGGGATTACATGAACATTTTCTAAGAGAACATCTATGTGTTGGAGTGTACAGTCTGGCAAAAGTGGTTATGGAGGAATGCCTAATATGCCAAAAAGTAAATCAAAAGATTATGAGGAAGACGACACCAGGGGTGTAGCATTTAAGGTGTTGCTTGGGGTGAGATCAGCAGGAAAGGCCTTTGCAAGGTTATACAAAGATGTTTATTTTAGCCACCACTCAGCATTGTCCAGCGTTTAGGGGAACAAAGGCCCAGAGGCTCAGAGGGTCCAGGCTAAAGTACATGGGATGGGCAAGGCGGGGAAAGCATCAGGGACCAATTATTAGGTAACACGAGGGTACTACAAGGGAAGGTTTAAAACAGAAGACCAACAGGGGTTTAGGGTGGGAGTGACCAGAAGGTTGGGAGAGGGCACGGGTTTGACTCAGGGAACAGAACAGGGGCTGCATTCTTTAGCTGGGAATGGCTTTGGTCTCCATACAGGGGGAAGGGAGATAGCACAAAACCTTTTCAAAACATACAGATAGACTTTACTGAAATGCCCCCAGTACAAGGGTACAAACATTTACTTGTTATAGTTGATCACTTAACCCATTGGGTAGAAGCATTCCCTACCAGGAAAGAGACAGTGCAAGTAGTAATACAAACATTATTAGAACATATCATTCCCCGGTATGGGCTAGTGAATAACATCGATTCAGACCGAGGCCCCCATTTCATAGCTCAAATTTTACATTATGTCATCAAAGCATTAGGGATCAAGTGGTGACTGCATACACCTTGGCATCCCCAAAGTTCAGGGAGAGTGGAGAGGATGAATAAAACCCTCAAAAACGTGTTAACTAAATTTATCACAGAAGCAGGAATAAATTGGCTCAAATGTCTGCCCCTGGCCCTTGTGTGAATTCGGATCTGACCGTGGTCTGACATAGGGGCTTCACCATATGAGATGATGTTTGGACTCCCCTTCTTACTAACCCCGTATAGCACCAGGAATTATTTAGGAGAGGCAGCTACTAGAGAATACATAAGAACAATTGGAAAAACATTGATGGATATTAAGAAAAGAGGGTATTTTCCTGAAACCTCCCCCTTAGACACTGACATGCATCAAATAAAACCAGGAAGACTGGGTCTTAATTCAATCTTGGAATAATACCCCTTTGACCCCTAAATTTGAAGGTCCATTCCAGGTTCTGCTCACCACTCATACCGCGGTGCAAACACAGGAGAAAGGCTGGACACATGTTATCAGAGTAAAATGGCCATTACCACCCCCGAGTAACTCTGCAACACCATCAAAGACCTCCTCCGAGTGGGTTACCATTCATGACCCGGACATGCTTCAAATAACTCTACGGAAGCAACCAAAAACCATTTAAGGACAATAACAAGCCCTAGAAGTAAGACTTATTGTTTAAAATTGTTAAAAGTTGTTGTAGGTTGTTGTTGTAAACTATTATGGAGTGTTAAGTTGAAAGATAAGGTTTTAAGAATACTTATCATTAGATCATAAGACTACAGATCTCTCACAGGGCATGCCCCAAGAAAGCTTACTAAAATTAATAAAGAAGTGGGAGGAAGAGAGAGAAAAGCTCTATAATCCAGCTTAAGAACTCCCTGACCCAAGAGGCAAGACCAGGTAAGACCAAGGTGTAATCCATGAGGTCACCTACAAACAAAATGGTTCATACTGGACTCTTGGGAGGACTGATAATAGTCCTATTGATGGGTAAATCTGCAAAGAGAACTGCTACTATCCCACCTATGACAGGGAGAATCTACAATCTCTCATAAGAGTTCACACCCATGTGAATCTCACATGTTTTGATATAACCCAATCATCTACCTGTCAGGAGGATGGGAAACAATATTGCATTGCTAGAAATGCAATGCACTTTTAAGCAGTGCTTGACTGGGGAATGCCCTGTCAGAGAATGGTGCTGTTTTGAAAAGTTAGACAATCCAAAAGGAGCCGCAGACTTAATAAAGGAAAAACCACTAGTTGTAAAAAAGGGTGAGATAGATGAACACCTCGGTAAAAACTTATTTATCTATTTGATAGAAGGAATCAGCCATGAACTGAACATAACAAACTGCTGGGTATGTGGAAGTATGCAAATGTCTGATATATGGCCCTGAGAGGGAACAAGCCTAGCACCTTTAGACATCTTAAGGTGGAAATTAATGAAACAAGAACCTTTAAGTGAACAAGAAAGAAGTAGAGAACAATGGGATGTAAACTCAAAAGTAATTGGGGAGGAGTGCATAAGAACAGGAAGAAGGTATAAAACATTTGTAGGGAAGATGGCTTGTAAAAGGTACTTAGTGATAAAAGGAGTAGAACCAAAATGGATCCTTAGGGAGCCTGATAAATATTGGTCCATTGGTAAAAAGGACACAGGGTGCATCTATAATGAAGGGTGTAGTCTACATGAATGTGCTGACAAGGGAATCAACGCTTTTTGGGGAATCAGAGAAATATCTAAGCATTGGGAATACCCCTTGGACATCCAGACCACATCTTGGGAAGCCCCAAAACAGTTATTCTGGATTTGTGGGGACAAGGCTTACACCCATCTGCCAGGAGATTGGGCGGGTAGTTGCACCGTAGCGATCATCAAACCAGCTTTCTTCCTGCTCCCACGGGAATGGGGGAAACATCTAGGTGTACCTTTGTATGATAATGTAAAAAGAAATAATAGAAAAAGGAGAACTATAATTGATTTAGGTAGCACTCAAACATGGAAGAGCAAAATCTGGACACCTGAGGAAATAGTAAAAACATATGGACCAGCAACTTGGGCACAAGATGGATCATGGGGGTACCGAACTCCAATATATACGTTGAATAGAATTATTAGCCTGCAAGCGGTGCTTGAAATAATATCAAACAAAACAGCCCTACCCTTGATCATATTAGTGATTAGCACAAACGAGGGCAGTAGTCTACCAAGTCAGGTTGGCAGTAGATTACTTATTAGCTAACAAAGGTGGCATTTGTGGAAAATTTAATTCCTCCAAATGTTGCCTTGAAATTGATGACAAAAGCGATGTAATCAGAAATATGTCCAAAGAGATATGACGTCAGATACGTCTGATGGTGCCCAGGGCAGCCCCGTTCTGCAGCACATCCTCCTCTTCCTCCTCCTCCTCTTGTGCCTCAGAGAAACTGGGAGAGTCCTCCTGACACATCCCCCAGGCTGTGGGCTGTGCTGGCTCCAGAAGATCCCTCCAGGAGCACAGGGAACATTGCCCTGCACCCACAGACTCACCATGTCCAGGGCTGTGGAGATGTTTTCTGAGGTGAACTCTCAGCTCAATGTCTTCCCAGTCCTGATTGCCTTTAGCTTGTCTGTGCCTGGCTCCCGTCCCCTCAGTGCCTGCAGGCAGTGCCCTCAGCCCTGCTGTGCTGGGAGAGGAGCTGTTCCTCAGCAGAAATGTCTTTTTGAAGCTCTTCTTGGTTGCCAGGATCTCCCTCTGTGCCAGGAGCCCAGCCCAGTTCAGCAGCACAGAGCATAATTACTTTAATGACCCTCTCAGGGCTTTGGTGCTGTTTACATCAGACTCAGTCCCTGAAAGAGCGTTCAAAAAACTTCTTGAGAACTCAAAGTCAGATTAAAACTCCAAAGTTTCTTTTATTTTAGTGAGTCCCACTGACAAAATATCCCCAGGCTCCAGTTAAGAGCAGAACACTGGAGCACTGATGGTAGGTGGGGACAAACAAGGGAAAGGCGTCTCTGGTGCTGAGAAAACCTGGATGTGTTTCAGGAATGCGAAGGGCCAAGGCCTAAGCCCCAGCCCCTGGCAAGGCACATCCTGTCCCTCCCTCATTGCTTAGGGCTCTTCCCAGGCCACTGGGCTCTGGGGATGTGCAATGCCAAGGGCAGGACCATGGGGTGGCTCCTGTCAGGCTGCTGAGCAGGGACAAGGAGGCAATGAGGCCCCAGCACAGCAAGGCTCACTTGTCCCCTGCTGGCCGCAGGGACAAGGAGGCAATGAGGCCCCAGCACAGCAAGGCTCACTTGTCCCCTGCTGGCCTCAGGCCCAGGGCCAGCAGCCATGGCCCAAGTGCTGCAGCAGTTGGCTCTGGCAGGGTCTTTCAGCTGCTGCCCATCCCTGTGCCCTGTGCAGCCCAGGCTGTCCTACGGTGTCCATGCCCTNCGCCTCTGTCCCTGCAGGCTGTCGTTATCCCCCGGCTACCCCACCTCACTGGCCCCTTCCTTTGCTGACAGCCCTGCGTCCTGCCTGCCTCTGCCTGGCTGCTGGCCCTGGGCCTGAGGCCAGCAGGGGACAAGTGAGTCTTGCTGTGCTGGGGCCTCATTGCCTCCTTGTTCCTGCTCAGCAGCCTGACAGGGGCCACCCCATGGTCCTGCCCTTGGCATTGCACATCCTCAGAGCCCAGTGGCCCGGGAAGAGCCCTAAGCAATGAGGGAGGGACAGGATGTGCCTTGCCAGGGGCTGGGGCTTAGGCCTTGGCCCTTCGCATTCCTGAAACACATCCAGGTTTTCTCAGCACCAGAGACGCCTTTCCCTTGTTTGTCCCCACCTACCATCAGTGCTCCAGTGTTCTGCTCTAAGTAGAATCTGGGGACACTTTCACAGTCATATCCCTCTCTGGACTCTATTAAAGTTAAGAGAAACTTTGGAGTTCCCATTTAACTTTGAGTTATTAAGAAGAGGTTTGAACACTCTCTGAGGGCCTGAGTCTACTGGAAAAAACACCAAAGGCCCAAGAGGGTCATTGAAGTCCTTGTGCTGTGTCTGTGCTGCTTAGCTGGGCCGGGCTCCTGGCACAGAGGGAGTTCTTGGAAACCATGAAGAGTTTCAAAAAGACATTTCTGCTGAGGAGCAGCTCCTCTCCCAGCCGAGCAGGGCTGGGACTCTGCCTGCAGCTACCCCAGGCACAGCACAGAGGCACTGAGAGCTTCAATCTGTCAGGGCTGGGAAGATGCTCAGAAGCGACTGGGGTAGAATCACTCCCAGCCCTTGACACAGGAATCCTCTGGCTGCAGGACAAAGCAGCTGCAGCTCCTAGAGTGATCTCCTAAAGCTGGAACATCCCAATGCCTACAGACTCTGTGAGTACATTCTCTGATTCTCTCTTGTGTAGAGTAGCCAGGGGTGCCCAAGGCTGTCCTGCAGAGCAGGGTCCTGCAGCCCAGGGTGCTGTGCTGGGGCAGGGACTCTGCTGCCTGCCANGGACAGCTCTCAGCCAGCCCTGGGAGCTGTCCACAGCACTGGGAGACAACGTCTGGGTGGAAGGAGACAGCTGGTTAGGCTTGGAAGTGTTCTCCTTGTGTGGTTAGGATGCTGCACTGTATAGGACAACTGCTCCCAGCATGACATTTAACTGCAGAACATATCCAAATTGATTATATGGATCGCACAGCATTGCAGGGGGTGCATAAAAGGGAAAATCCTGCTTTTTTAATCTACTGCTCTGGGTTGCCTGAATAGAAAACTGCGCACTGATATTCATCTCTGAGTTTAAGTTAAGAAAATTTAAAAAAAAAATTCTCTCAGATCTTAACAAAGCAGACACTGACAGAAATGAGCACATGGTCCCTTAGAGGCAGCATCAGCGTTGCTTTTCCAGCCTCCTCAAGGTTGCTCTGATGTTGCCATCAGAGCCTGCAGAGGTAGAGCTGGCCCTGGCCAGTGCCCTGTGCTGGGAGGGGTCTGCAGGGCAAAGCTGAGCCCCCAGGTCTGGGTTGGGCTCTGGCAGCACTGGCAAGGCCCAGCCCTGAGCACAGGGAAGCAGCTGCTGGCAGGGAGAGCTCCAGGCAGCAGAGCCCTGGGCAGGCAGTGAGGGGAAAGTGCCAACAAGCTGGGCTGGGATATGTAAAGTCCTCTCCAAACCAAACTATTCCATGATTACTTTTTTTACAGAACCACATGCCATAAGACTGCAAATGTCCAACAGCAGCTCCATCAGCCACTTCCTCCTGCTGCCATTGGCAGACATTCGGCAGCTGCAGCTCCTGCACTTCTGCCTCTTCCTGGGCATCTCCCNGGCTGCCCTCCTGGGCAACGGCCTCATCATCAGCGCTGTAGCCTGCGACCACCACCTGCACACCCCCATGTTCTTCTTCCTGCTCAACCTGGCTGTCACTGACCTGGGCTCCATCTGCACCACTGTCCCCAAAGCCATGCACAATTCCCTCTGGGACACCAGGAACATCTCCTATGCAACATGTGCTGTACAGGTGTTTCTTTTTATGTTCTTCATGTCTTCAGAGTGTTCCCTCCTGACCATCATGTGCTACGACCGCTACGTGTCCATCTGCAAACCCCTGCACTACAGGACCCTCCTGGGCAGCAGAGCTTGTGNCCACATGGCAGCAGCTGCCTGGCCCAGTGGCTTTCTCTATTCACTGCTGCACACAGCCACTACATTTTCCCTTCCCTTGTGCCACAGAAATGTCCTGGGCCAGTTCTTCTGTAAAATCCCACACGTTCTCAAGCTCTCCTGCTCAAATTCTTACCTCAGGGAACTTTGGCTTCTTGTGTTTTCCATCTCTTTAGCATTTGGCTGTTTTGTGTTCATTGTTTTCTCCTATGTGCAAATCTTCAGGACTGTGCTGAGGATCCCCTCTGACCAGGTAAGGCACAAAGCCTTTTCTACCTGCCTCCCTCACCTGGTTGTGGTCTCTCTGTTCCTCAGCACTGGCACATTTTCCTGCCTGAAACCCTCCTCCATCTCCACCTCATCCCTGGATCTGGCAGCTTCAGTTCTGTACTCAGTAGTCCCTCCAGTGCTGAACCCCCTCATCAACAGCCTGAGGAACCAGAAGCTCAAGGGTGCTCTGAGAAAATTGATGACTCTACATTTTCAAAAGCATTAAAATATTTTCTCCTGCAGAACCTTCAGAATGTAACTCTCTATAATCTCAGCCTTATATTTCCTATTTGTCCAATTTTTCTATGGTATTTTTTTTCTTTTGCAATATTTCCTACAAAATACTCTACTATTAGTCCTTGCATTTCTACATGAATATCTACCATTCTTTTGAAACACAAAGACTCACAAGAGGTCTGTGTTTTTAAATAAAAACAAGTGCATGCCCTCTCCTGTGTTTCTGGGATTCTTCCTCAGCCCTTCTCTGTCTCTGCAGGGCAGGGCCTGTGAGCAGAGGTGGAGGGAAGAGACTCCCAGCACAGCAGCACAGCCAGGGACAATGGCTCTGGCTCTCCCCACATTTGCTCTTACCAACTCCACCCTCTCCTTGCCAGCCCTTTTGTGGCTGTAAGGGTGCAGTGCTCTGGTCACTGTCCTGCTGCATGTCCTTGCTGTGACCGCAGGCAGGGGCAGGCCATGGGCAGTGCTGGGACACAGCTGGGCTCCAGCACAGCAGCTCCATCAGCAAAGGGCATCTCCTGAGGGCAGGGTAGGAAGGCTTTGCTCTCTTCCAGAGCTGCTATCAGGAATGTGCTCCAGGAATGCCCTGGCAAAGCTAAGCCCAGTGCCCGGGGCAGAGGGGCAGTGTGCAGGGGGGCAGGCAGCAGTGTCCTGGCACAGCCAGAGCTCCTGGGAGCAGCAGAGCTAAGGGAGAAGCAGAGCAGGGTCTGGGCTGTGTCTTTGTTCTGGGGACAGCCTGGGAAGGTGCCCCAGGGCAGTTGTCCCACACCAGTCCCTGTAACCACCATACCCAGCACTGGCCTCTCCCCCACCTGCAGGAGGTTGCTTGTTCCTGCATGGAGGGACACCAAGTGACCAGGCCAGCAGGCCATGTTTGCTTTCTACTGAGGAGATTTCAGCAGTGCATTGTGTGTCTGGAGGGGGTGGGGGGGGGGGCGGGGGGAGATGAACCCAAGTAAGCACAAACACCATCATCAGCACTTGGGAGTGTCGCAGTTCTGGGGGTACAAACAATGTCTTGAGGCCACTGCATTCTGGGAAACCACCTGAATTCATTACCAGGCTGTGGTTAGGACTGCATAAAGAGAAACATCCCTGGCAGGAAGGCTCCAGGAAAAAATGTTCAGGACAGCCACAGACTTCACAGAGAGGCCATTGGAGTGCTGGGTCGGTGGGGAGAAATCAAAGTTGTCTCCACTCTGAAGCACCCCATGAACATGGCTATGCTGTTTTCTGGGCACTGACCTGGAGCTGAGGGATGTGGAAAAGGCCTTTGGTGTCAGGGATGCACCCAGAGATGTCAAGGCTGGGCACTGTCACCGTGAGACCTCTCTCAAACCCTTTGGAAAGGCCAGAGCCATCCCAGAGTGTCCTGGAAACTTGGGAAGGGCAGACATGGAACCAGTCTGCAAACAGGGCAGGGAGGGGCACTGGGAGAGTCACAGACTTGTTAGGCTCAGCAGGGAAGGGCATGTGGCAAATCCTCCTGCAGCCATTCCAGGCACTGGCAGCACAAGGCAGGGATTGCAGAACCCCCTATGGGAGGGAAAAGAAGGGGATGTTGTGTGCCCAGACTTTAGCCAGGTCTGTGACATGGTCTGCTGTGCTCTCCTCGGAGTCAGATTGGAGACAGCTGGGCTGCAGGAGTGGAACATGAAGTGGGTGGGAATTTGGCTGAACAATGAGGATCAAATGTCATCCATGGGACAGAGTCCCCTCGGCAGCCACTCCCTGGTGACATCCCTCAGTGACCAGCCCTTGACCACCAGTGTGAAACATTACTATTGTCGCTACAATGGCATGAAATGCACTTTCAATTCCTTTTTGGATGCTACCAAATTGCAGACAGTCTATAACCAAGCTCATCTGGTTAATGGTTGTCACTGTCCGAGGTGTCTCCTTAGACCTGAGATCACCTCTGGAGGACATGCAGGTGGTCTGGAACCCAGCTCTTTCCGATGCCCTCCGATGAGAGACTGCAGGAGGCTGTTCTTAGAGGTTTTCATGGTTGTTTATTGTTGCTTATCTCAGGAATGCTTTTTCCAGCGAACAGCAATCTGCTCGCCAGATGTCCAGGGCAGAATCTGCCTGGTAGAGGCAGGACTTATCTTTTATAGTCTAAATTATGTCCTAGGTATTAACAATTATTTTCCAATACAATAAAACTTTGTCAAACTGTCCAGCTTTGTCCCCATCCAATCTGAAAGTGCCAGCATGTCACCCAGCATGGATGACATGGAGAAGGAGGAAGAGGTATACCCCGCCCCAAATCCTCCATCTTGGCCATGAGCTACTTAATATAAACATTCTAGAAATCTGCTAATTCTACATTCTAACAGTCTAATTTACACTCTATTTATTTTTGAAGCTTGCATTTCTTCTCTCAATGTTGGCAAATTGTTCCAAGGAGCTAAATCCAGCCCCTGAGACACTTGGGTCTCACTCAAGGGTCTTTGGGGACCCCGCCGGGGGGGGTCTTAAACCTCCCAGGGGAGCCAGAGGAATACTCTGGGTTCCCACATCTCCCCCAGCTGTTTGCACTAAAAACACCTCTTTCACAGTTTTCTCCATGGCATGCCGAATGCACTGAATGATGCATGGCGAAATGATAAGGAGAACTACAAGCCCCACTAATATATAAACCCCTACTTTCAAAATTTCTTTTCACAAAGGTAAAAGATCAAAAAGGTCAAACAGACCATCCAACCATGATCCAGTAACTTCTCCAAGCTTTGCCACACCTTCCCGCAACTGTCTTATGTTGTTATGAATTAATTTTGAATGATCAGACAAGTTCATGCAGCACATTCCTTCAACTTCTTCACATCCATGCCCATGAGTCAGCAGTAAGTAATCAATTGCTGCTCTGTTTTAAAAGTCTCCCAATGCTGCATGGACCTCCTTTGATGTTTGCAGGGATAGCAGGCCAAATTCTGTCCCCCCAAATGAAAAAGACTCTCCGTGGCAATTGTGCAGGAACCTGGAGAGATGGTTTGTTTGAAACTGCAGTATAATTGCACCACAGTGAAGCATTTTTATATACATCATGATTTGGAGTAACATCTATTTTTTGGTTCTTTGTCACTTCTAAAACATTAAATGCAATACAAAAGTCCATTCCTATTGAACCAAAAAGTTCTAGTTCTTCTGGTTCAAAAGAGGCCACAGGGAGAAACTGAACCCACACATGCCATCCATCCACAGGAGTTGTCACAACCTGCAATGCCCATGAAGGGATGCCCTCCGGAATGGGCAATTCTTTCACTGGCAATCCCACCAGACATGTTGAAAATGGCTTTTTTTGGCCTGGAATGTCTCAAACAAATCGTGTCCAATCCCGCTGCCTGTGCTAAATTTTTCCCAAACATTCTCCCTTGGCTGCATCCCTGGTAGATCTGCTTTGTTACCTAACATAGTTGACAAAAAGATAAGATACAGCAACATATAAACAAACATGTTTCACTGTCAGTCCTTAAGTCTTTTATGTCTTGTTTTGTTTGAAGAGGAGTTCACATCCTTTGTGTTTGATTCTGTCTGCGAACTCTCTTCTTCACGTCCAGGATTGGTGTCTGCCTCTGTTTGGGCTTGATATGGTTTCGTGTATTTTGCAGGAACCCACTTCAATCTTCTATCTGTGGAAACACAAGCAAAACCTTTTCCCCATGTGATTAGTTTGAAAGGTCCTTCGGTTTTACCTGTTTCTAAATTTCTGATCAAAACCAAAGGATTCTTCTTCAGCTTTGCCCTTGTATCGTTTGTAAAATGTCTTATAATTTCTGGAGTTTGCTCTGAAAAAGAACCATTTAAGAAGTTTAATACATATAAAACTTTTGTTCATGTGAGGCGTAGCCTCTGCCTCCCTCCTTTTTTGTTTTTCTAAAATTGCTCCTGTAAAGGTATTAACTGAAACGTGAATATTTTTTAATTTTTCAAACGGTGAATATTCTGTAACGTCTGTCTGCCACAATTGCTTTAACAACCTGTGACTTGGATAATGAATTGTACAAATACCTGTATAATCTAACAATGAATTGCCAAATCCTGTGATTTTTGGTGTGCCCAATGAAAATATTGCATTTTCAAGGGTAAATGTATTATATTATAAAATCTCTGCCTGTCATTGTCATCAGCCTTGTTCTTGCCTTTACTATGATCGGAGCTATCATTTCTAAACCTGTAAGAATTGTTTTCGGGGATCGGTAAGATAGAAAAATCACTCTATAATTAAAAGTGAGTCTTTTTGAAACTCGTCCCATTGAAAAATTAAACCATATAACTGTGTTCCTTCTCCCAACACCTCTAAACAAAAAGGCAATGAATCTACATAACGATGTGCTTGTCTCTGCTATATAGTTTCTGCAACTTTTTTCAAAGCTCTTCGTGCTTCCGGTGTGAGAGTTCTAGGAGATCTGGTATCGCTGTTTCCTTTCAAAAGATTGAATAAAAATTAAAAGGTCTTCATTTGTGATTCTTAGAATCGGTCTCATCCAGTTTATCTCTCCAAGAAGTTGTTGTAGGTCTTGCAAATTGTTGACTTTTGAGTTGATTTCTATTTTCTGAGGCTTTATTGTTTGCTCTGTGATTTTCCATCCAAGATATTTCCAAGGTGCAATTTCCTGAACCTTTGAAGTGCTAATTTCCAATCCAGCCTTTTGCGCTTCTGCGATCACACAGTCATGGGCTTCTTGCAGCTTCTGTTGTGTGAATGCTGCAATGAGCAAATCATCCATATAATGAATGATCCTCACTTCAGGATACTTTTCTATTTCTGGAGCCAAAGCTTGTGTCACATACCACTGGCAAATTGTTGGTGAATTCTTGAGGTCTTGTGGCAAAACAACCCAATGATATATTTTCAAAGGCTCTTCTCTGTTTAAACTTGGAACAGATAATGCCATTCGATGAACATCATCTGGATGAAGTGGTAAACTGAAAAAACAGTCCTTGAGATGAATGATCACAAGTGGCCAATCTCTAGGAATCATCGTGAGAAATGGAAGTCCTTGTTGAAAACGTCCCATTTCTTCCACAATCTCATTCAGCTTTCTGGGATCATGAAGCGATCTCCGTGAACCAGAGGTCTTCCTCCGAATGACAAACACGGGAAAATTCCAGGGACTATTTTTTAGCTTGATGTGTCCTTCTTGCAACTGTTCTTTGACTAAATTCTTCAAAGAACTTTCAAAGAACTCAATTTCTTCTTTTCCAAGGCCACCCAAAGAGGTTTATCAGTTTTCCAAGTCAGCTTCTGAGTGGTGAGTGCTGCAGTGAGCCCCACTAAAAATCCATTTTCAGATAAATGTCCCATTGTGGCAAGAGGTCTCTTCCCCATATGGTAAATAGCTTCTGCACCACGAATGGACGAATAATAGCTAGTTTTCCTCTTGGCCTTATGAATGTTATTGCACTTTCACTCTGCAGACATACGGAACTTCATCCTATGCCTGTAATTCAACCTAAAGGTACTATCAAATTCCAATCTCTTGGCCAGAAAATATATAAGTGTGACGTCTGCTCCCGAGTTCCCTATGTGCTGTCCGGAGAGGAGTTCATGATCTTTGTTTCTGATTCAATCTGTGAGCTCGCCCCTTCGCTTTCAGGGCTGGCATCCACCCGTGCCTGGGCTCAACATGGCCCTATGTATCTCACTGGCACCCATCTCAGTCCTCTGTTTGTGGAGACACAAGCAGAACCCTTTCTCCAAGTAATTAATCTGAAAGCCTTTCAATTTTTTTTTATCAAAACTGGAGAATTTTCCTTCAACTAACCTTCCTTTTACCTAACGAAAATTAACAATACCACTATACTATTAAAAAAAAGACAAACCCAAAGTTTACAATCTTCTGCAGGTAAAACACAATACAATAATCAACAATGTTTTAAACAACAGACATACATTTACAAGATTAGATAATCATCAATCTTTAAAAAACTGTCATCATCTCAAGGTCTGCAAACAGATGACAAGCCTTGATTCAATGAGGAATTCGATGGTCATCTCTGGGAAATGAACACCAAATTCATCCCAAAATTAGCTTCAGCTGCTGTATTGATAAGGTCAAATTGCCAATCCAAACTACTGGAATATTATTTTGATGCAGAAAACACCTGGGTTTACACAATTTCTCTTTCAGTTAGAATTAAGGCCTAGCCAGAGCCTAAATTCTAATCAGAAGAGAACTCCCTGACATCTTCTTATTAAGAAAAAAACCCACAACTCTTAACAACAAAGCTACAATTAAACATTTCAAGGTGAGAAAGAAATCAAATTCCTCTAGCAACTCGTTTTCTCTGAAGTTTTTCTTTAGGGTGAGATGCTTTGAACATGGCAAGCTGCTGCTATCCGTGATAGCAACTCAGGAAAACCATAATACTAGAAATTCATTCTGAGAATGAAGCTCAAATAATTTTCTGGAATTCTGAAAAACACTCAAAATTATAAGACAGCACAGGACCAGGTCACAAAAGACCTGCCAAAATAAAGAGAGAATAAAAGGAAAACAAAGAAACATTAAGTTCACATTAGGTTTACATTAAGTAAACTTAACTGATTATCTTTACACATTTGATTCAAGGACACGTCTGGAGGCTTTCCAAAACTTACTTGAAATGTTGAAAAGACTTCAGGTTAAACAGTGAAAAAGAAAGAAAAATTGTTCTGTTATACAGAACTATACAATCTTATTACAATGTTTTAAAATTAAATACAGAAATCATTTTGAACCTTAAAAATTGAACTGATAGATAAATACTGCTTTTCCAATATATATAAAGAAAATTTTGATTTGGATTAAATTTTACAATTTAAATAATAAACCTAGAAGTGGTCTTAATCTGCATTCACGCAGCATTTCATTAACAATTTGAAAAATGTAAACTAGAAATCTCTTGCAATTTGGTTTGAAGAAAAAACTAAAATACTGATAATAAATCTGCAAAGGATAAATTTGCAAGCTTCTTCCTTATAAGAATTCAAAATCTATTAATTTATATTGACAGTATTGCAAATACTTAGAAACTGGTTACTTTAAAACAACTATAGGAAAATTAAAACTCAATGTTGACATTTGGATAAATGTCCACTCATTTCTGAGCAATAACAAATCACTAAATATATGTAATATCTATTCAAATCAAATACAAAATACCTTATACCTTGGCCATTCTAGAATTTCAACATCTTTTTGACAACAATGCAAAAACAAACACCTTTACTTTAACATACAAGAACTGTGAAAATAGAATTGAATCTGTTATCATGTTCCCTTGCTCTGTTTGTCCTCCGCAATGAAGATAAAAGCAGCTCTTGGCGTCTCTCCACCCCCCCATTCCCCTCCTCTCTGCAGCACAGGACCCGTGCATGGTAGGGGGGAGCAGTGAGGATGCTGCAGAGCCTCTGGGAGCGGGGTGACTGCGCCCCCCCCTCCCTTGGTGAACCCTGGGCTGGTGACCTCACACTGCTAAGCCCNGGTTTTCTCTGGGTCAGCTCCATCCGGGCATCTGCCCTGCAATTGTTTAAAAGTTGTTANATTCTTCTCCTTTGACTTTATAAAGCACGAATTTCTCTCCCCATTAGAATCTGTCTTTGCCTGAAACAGGGCAATCCTCTCTCTGTGTCTGGGTTCTGTGTCCCTATTGCTGACACTTCCACGTTTTGTGTCCCCTGCGCACTCAGGGCNGGGGNCACTGCACCCTCCGCGCCCAGGGCNACCCTGTCTATCAGGCCCGGGGCGGGGGCTGTCCTGCCCAGCACCGGCCTCAGGGCTGGGGCNGCCCCAGCGCCCGCCGTTGCTACAGCGCTTGGGATTGAGATCAGCGCAGCAATAGTCTGGGTCNCTGTTCCCCCTGTCGCTGCCACCGCTGCACACGCTGCATGTGACGCTCTCGCAATCGGTGTGGAGGCTGCTGCTCCCCCNCTTTGGGTTCAGGGCCGGTGCCCACATAGTCTCGCCTTTCTGTGTCTCAGCCGCCGCCGCAGATTGCTGCACCCCGGACATCCCCGCAACTGAACACACCGAGCCTGCGCTTTTTCCCGCTATTTCCGCGGTCCTGACCCCCTCCCCAGTGTCCCCCGCGGCCCGGGAAGTCGCCTGTAGCACCCTCCCGCCTTCTGGCCTCAGGGTTTCTGAAGAGCTGAAGAAGCAAAAATCTAGGTTCTCTAACTCGGTTGGAAATATTTCTAACTTAATTTTTCCCGACCTTAGATAAGGTATTGTGGATTTTGGGTAAAGTACTGTGGGTAGTTCAGGGAANATGGGTGGTTCTGGAGATTCTAACATTTCAGGGGATACACTTTGACCTTCCTCAGGTCCTTCAAATATATTAATTGCACCTTGCTGATAGCAAGAGTGGGCCTGCTGCTGGCAGGGCCTTTGCTGAACCACCTACTGCTGGCAAGATGGCCATAAACTTCCCTCCCCCAGCTGATGGCTAGGTGAGAATCCTTCCCTAGCCTCTGAGGGACTTTTGATTGCTTTCTGCCGAGGAGAGACTGGATAAAGCTACACTTCTGGGAGACAAAACTTCTAACATTATCCTAGCTGCAGTTAGAAAGTCTTTCACTCCCTTATCTCTCAGAGTTGCAGACTGATAAAAATCACGACTAACTTCTTGCCAGAACCCTGCTGTAAATAGCACATTTGTTTCTGCCTGTGGGTAATGAAGCCTTACCCACACGAGTAAATCTTTGAGCTCCTTCTCTGTGACAGAGACAGGGTGAACAGAAGCTAAACTTTTTAAAGTGGATAGTAGAGTGAGCTGTTCATGGCTGAGAGCTCAGCCCATAGTTTTCCTATAATGTGTCTGAAATCTGAACCGTCTTACCCAAAGGCAATTTGTCCAAAATCAATTCGGAAGTTCCTGAAACCAACCAGCAGTGCACAGGAGCGAGGCTTCCCAGGACACCTCCTCTCCGACTCGTGTCTGGAACTGTGTCCACAGTGTCCCCATATCCTGCCTCAGCCCAGGGTGTCCGAGGCGACCCTGTGCTCAAATCCTCCGTGCTATACCAGTGTTCCTGTGGGGACAGTGTGTTGGTTTCACGTGCTCGGGGGGAGGGGCTCTCCCATCTCTGGCACCAATCAGAGAGCTGATTTGGTGATGGACAGCTGGGGAAACCAATGAAAAGTTATTTCGCTTTCACAAATCACAGTGGATCAGGTTTGCTCTCTCTCTTTCCGCTTCCGGTCTCCGGGAGTGGTGGTCCCTGGCCAGGGGGCTGCGGCCCGGCTCTGGGCTCAGCCTGGAGTCCGGCCCGGTGCCCCAGCTTTGCGGGGGGCCCAGCTCGACACCCCGGCTCTGCTGGGGGCCCAGCTTGGGACCCCGGCCCCGGCTTGGTGGGGGGCCCGGCCCAGCCACATGGTCCTGGCCCCCCCTCCCTGACCGCATGGCCCCGCGCGGCCCGGAGCTCCCCTCTGCACGTGGCATGGCCGAGCAGGGGGGATCAGGGAGCCAGCAAAGGCTCTCCCTTCCCCCCTTCCCTCCTCCTTCTGAGAGAAGAGGCCTCCAGCTGCCCATGCTGTTTCTTCACGATCTGGATACAATTGTAACTTCTTTATTCCTGGATAAGATCCTCGATTTTTCTAAGCTCTCCTGAATGGGAAGAAATAAAGCCTGGAGACTTCAGAAGTCAGCGCAATGAAGATAAAGTTCCTGGTGGGAAGAGATTGAAAAGATGCNAACTGATAAGTAGCTGAAAACCTTTTTGTGGGCTAAGGGGATTGTGACTTCACTAAAATTCCTTTAAACTGTGAAATATACTTGGGGAGGTTTTGGGTGCTTGAGAAGAAGAACCTTATTTTTGCCTTGGAGAAATAGAGCTCTCTGTTCTGGGACTGAAATGTGAACAGAGACATTTAATAGAGAAAGAGATGACTTTTTGCCTCGGGGAATGAAGCTCTCTCTGTCCTGGGACTGGAATAAAGACAGAGACATTTGATAGTGAAGGAGATGAAGAGAATCTTGTTTTTTTCAGCAGCCTGCCTTTAAAAGTACTACCCCATGTGTGTAACATAACCCATTGCACAGCTCTGAAAGGACTGTGACAGAATGAGAGGAAAGTCATAATCTGCAATATTTTCCCAGGCAGATGTGGATTGTGAAGGTGAAGACGCCCCCTAAGCCATAACCAAAAAGGGACTTTTCTCTCTTAAGTAAACTGAACTGATTATTTGAATGTATCACTGATTGAAGTGCTCTCTGTATGTTTGTTGGTAAGAAATGTTGAATGAAGGGGAGGAGGAAACAATCTAGGGATCTTATTCTGAATATTTTTTTGTCTTATTAATAAATTTCTTCTTGTACCTTTCTAAGTTTTAAGCCTGCCTTGTCTCTACTCCTGGGTCCCGTCTCTAAAGGTTGGCAAACCCAAGTCACACCGTGACAGACAGTTTGGGGATAGACACTACACGTGGTCCCCCAGGTGCTCCTGTCCCTGCAGGGCCACCCTCACCCAGCCCTGTCCCTTCTCCCTTCCAGCCCAGACCCTCAGCCTCACTGGTGAGTCCTCGGGGGATGCCGTGTCCCTGCCCTTTTGTCCCCAGCCCCGTCGTGGCCCTGGCAGGCTGGTGTCCCCTGTCACCTGCAGGTGCCCAGAGCACCCAGCTCCTGGTAGAGCCCCCCTGGATGCCGGTGGTGCTGTGGGACTGTCAGGTCCGCACCACATGCAGAGTCCTGATAGGTTCTTTTAGGGATCTCAAAGCGCAAAAGACACAGCAGTTTATTTTGCAAAAAATGCACTTTTATTTAGTGCCAACAAAATGCGATAGAGGGACGGAGAGAGAGAGAGAGAGAGAGACAGAGAGAGAGAAATGGGGTTGGGATTATAGCTACCAAGATGGGCAGACGATCCTCGTGGAACCAGCCAATAGATGTCCGTTGCCGTCCGGGGAGATCTCGGGGGTCTTTAGTTTGAGGGTATCTTTTATACTCTTTTCCAAGGTGTCGGGCGACTGGCCAAACAGGTGAGAACTTTCAGGGATGCTTTGGGTTCCGTGGGAGGAACAAACCCACAAAAAGCCCAAGCAAGTCCTTGTCGATGAAACAAACACAGGGCACTCAATCTCTGACCAGTTCATTGTTCTTGCACCTGTGGGAGCCTTGTCGACTAAACACAGTTCAGTGCACCGTGACTATCCGTAAACCAGTCTCCTGAGAAACGAGTCCTGGTCCGATGGGCACCACCTGCGAACAATCACTTGGCGTTCTTCCCATCCCTGGCCAGCGCCTTTAAACTGCAGTTTGAGGGGTCTTCTTAGGCCTCAGGCGAGGGTCGTTGGGCAGAGCAAATGAGAGGCTTTCAGATAGACTCTCACAGGGACCAGGTGACACTGACCTGCCAGGGCTCGGGGGCCACTGGTGCCACCACCTGGTACAAGGACAGGCGGCTCTGGTAGCAGAAGGAACCTGAGCACTTCGTTGTCACTGAGAGTGGCACCTGCAGGTGTGACAGACCCGGAAGTGGGATCAGCCCCTGTGTAATGGTGTCAAATGGTGAGGGGGCATCTGGAATGCTCAGGGGGCACCCTCATAGGTCTGGGTGGGCTCCACTCAGGTGGTGGCCTCACAGCCCTCATGTGGCAAGAGCCTGTCCCCTGCACACAGGGACATCCCTGTGCATCCCAGTGCATCCCAGTGCTCCCCAGTGTGGTGGGACCCCCGTGGTGACAGCTGTGCCATGGGGTTGCTTTTGGAGTCCCCACTCTGCGCAATGGACATTATAGCCAGATGTCCCCGGTGCCATGGGCACCCACTTTGGACCTGTCTGGGGCTCCTTAGTGTGACGGGACCCTCCTGTCCCACAGAACAGCTGGTGCTGCAGGTGCCAGCATGGGCGCTACTGGAGGGGTACATGGTGACACTGAGCTGCCAGGGCCGGCAGGACGAGCCTGTCATCTGGATGCGATTTTACAAGCACAGGAATGATCTGGGGGAGTCCCTCGGGGGCACCGAGCTCTGTCCCCCCTGCAGCTGTGCAACAGCGGCTGCTACCCCTGCAGGGGCTTGGTGGCCTCAGGAATGTCACTGTCAACACCGGTGACAGTGACAGTGCATGGTGAGCATCCCCACGGCTGGAACCCCAATCCCTGACACCCCCAAAGCCACTTCTCAGTGGACTCAGAGTCACAGTCCCCACCCCTATCTCCTTCCCAGAGCTCAAGTCTGTCTTGGTGCTGGAGGGTCCCCTCAAGCTCACCGAGGGGTCCCCCCTCAATCTCATCTGCCTCAGCACCCCCAGTCCCCTGCGGCCTCGAGCCCCCCTCCTGTACCATTTCTACCAGGACGGGCAGTTGGTGGGGGGCCCGTAGGGGTCCCCGCAGCTCCTGGTGCCCGCCGTGGGGGTCTCCCACTTGGGGAATTACAGCTGTGAGGTGCGCTCCGAGGGGGGGGCCGTGCAGAAGAGCAGCGCCCTGCTTGGCGTCACGGTGCGCAGTGAGTGCGGGCATGGGCATGGGGAGCTCCCACAGCCCTCCCAGGTCTACCATCCCTGCTCAACCATCTGCGTACCTCCCTGCCTTCCCAGCTCTCTCTCTGGGTCTCCTCTTCGCCTTCCCTGGTGCCTCCACCCCTCACACGGTTGCTACTGACGTCCCTGGGTGCGCCTCTCCCTCTCTGTCTTCCCTCCATTGTCCACAGTTCCCACCATCCATGTCTGGGTCCCCAGTATCATTAACCCTCTCCATGTGCCTCCTTACTGAAACTCCCATCCTTCCCTGCGGTCCCTTCCACCCCTTTCCAAGCCTTTCTCCCCATATCTGGGCTCCCTTCTTCCTCACAGGCATCACCCCATCCCTCTCTGATCCTCCCACTCCCTGATTGCCTCACTGTTCCCTAGTGTCCCCCACTTCTCCCATGTCCCCAATCCCTCCTGTGTCCTCCCAAAGGGGTCCTGCCCTCGGGGGTGTCACTGTCGGTGCAGCCCCTTGGGGGACAGGTGGCGGTGGGGGACAGTCTGGAGCTGAGCTGCACAGTGGCCATGGGGAGACGTCTCCTGTCCTTCTCCTGGCACCGGGGGGGCTTGGGGACACCGCTGGGCACTGGCCCCTACCTGGAGAAGCGGCATGTTGGGGACAATGACAGTGGCCACTACCAGTGCCCAGTGAGCAACAGGGATAGCGTGGCCAAGAGCCCATCATTGAACATCACTATCCTGGGTGAGCAGGACCCTTGGGCTGAAGGTGATTCCACACACAGAAAACTCAATTCCACACATTCCCATTCCACATCATCTACCCCACACCATCCCCAGCCCAGCCCAGCTCACAGCCCTCACCACTGGGTGTCACAGTCTGGCTCCAGTTATCTCCACCCAGGACATCCAAGCCAGGCATCCCTAACCCAGCTGTCACATCCCCCACTGCACATCAGGTCACATTCACCCTTCTGAGCGTGACCCTCCCAGGGCACTGGGACCCTTGGCATTGGGGTCATGTCCCCGTTGATGTGCCTCATGGCACCCATCACATCCCCCACCTCCATTCTGCGCCCCCCACCAGGTGACAGCGATACCCGCCTTTGGACACAGCATCCCTCATCCCACCCTCATCCCACCCCACCCTCACCCTCACCCCATCCTCATCCCCCACCCATTATCCATCACATGCCCTGATGCCACTACATGATGACCCCCAGCACCATGGGGTCACTGTCCTGGGTGAAGGAGCCCCTCTGTCTCCTGGTGCCACCATGCAGACTCCCTCATTCCCCCACACCAGGTGCCAGCCCATGCCCTCTCTGTGTCCCCACAGTGCCCGTGGCCAATGCCACCATCATCCCCAGTCCCCGGCACTCCAGGTGCGCCCAGGTGACCCCGTGACCCTGCGCTGCTCGGTGCAGGTGGGCTCAGCCCCTGTCACCTTCACCTAGCTGCGCAGCAGGCACGAGGTGGCCCGGGATCCCCTCCTGGATCTTGGGGCCATCGATGTGGGACATTCGGGCACCTACCAGTGCGTGGCCACCAACCAGCTGGGATAGGAGGGGCACTGCGTGTTCCAGGCCTCAGCCCAGAGCTGACCCTGGAGTGACACCACAGGAAACCACTGGACACCACTGGAACAGAGGTGGGGGTCACACATGGTAACATGGATCTTCAGGATCCCTGGGGTTCAGGGTGACCCCAGGGTGTCACCCTCTGTCCCCCGCTGTGGCTGTGAATGTCGGCAGGACCCTCCTGTACCTGCTCCTGCTTCTGGCTGTCACCGGGGGCTGTCGCTGGTGGCACTGATGGGGTGGGTGACAATGGGGCATGGGGGTCCTGGAGTGAGGGGAAGCCCCCAGAGTGGGGGCAGAGATTGGGCAGCACCCAGGACCCCTGGGCTGGGGAAAACTGAGCCCACAGTGACCTCGGCTGGGAGTTCTGAGGGTTGTGGGGGGAATTTGGAGGGTCTTGGTTGGGCTCCATGGGAATCCATGGGTGCACTTTGAGGAACATTGGGGTGGCACTGGGAGCTCCTGAAGCATTTGGGGAGTTCATGGAGGGCTGTGCAAGCATGTTGAATGGATCTTTTTGGGATCATGGGGGAGTTTGGGGATGCCCCTTCCTGCAGGGTTTGGGGTTCAGAGGTTCATGGACTCTGGGGGCATTGGGAGCACTGTGGTGGTACAGAAGTTCTGGGGGGTTCAGGGCTGCTTGGAGTGTCTGGGGGGAATCAGGGATGCAGTGGGGATTTGGCGGGGGTGTTATGGGTGGTTGGAACTGCCAAGGTCCCAGGAAGCTTCAGGCGTCCCCGGGTCCCAACAATCACCCCCTCCCCTTTTCCTTGCAGCTTTCAGGAGGCCCCAGGACAGGTGAGTGGGGGGCTTCCAGCTGGAATCCCCTTTCCCCAGACCCCACCCAGACCCCCCCCTTATCCCCACAGGACTCCCCTGGAGGAGGAGGATGTGCTGAACCCCCACGTCGTGGGCACTGAGACAGTAAGGTGTGAGGATGGGTTTGGGGACAGGGACACGTCACCCACGGGTGTTGCCCCCACCAGTACCCAAGCCCTGTGTCTTGCCCCCCTGTTACATTCCCCAGGTGACCCATGCAGAGNTGCCTGGACCCTATGTGTGACAGTGGGACCCCAGTGACATCTGCAATAACGTGCTGTGACACTGGGAGCTCTGGAGGCACTGGAGGCATTTGGGGCACTGGAATTTCCTGCCTGAGGGCACCCCCCCTTGTGTCCCTACCCCCTCTGGTTCCATGGGTGCCCACTGTAGCAATGCATTTGAACACCTTAAGCCACAGTATGCTTCAACCAAACCATTTTTAGGTATTCTTATCATTCACTCTGGAATTTCTTGGGGCTACTGAAACATAAATTGTGCTAAATTGGGAAAGAAGAAGGTGAAAAACAGAATACCAAGATTGCAAGAAAAAGAAGGGCCTGGAAGCACTGAACTGTAACCTATCATATTTCCTGAGAGGTGTGAGTAGAGCGCATGGACAAGACAGAGGCACCAATCAAGTACTACGTGATCCCGTGGACAGTAATTTTAGAATATATAAGTAGGGGCAAAATATAAACAATAAAGTGGCTTATGCTTAATCACATTGGTTAGCTGTTCAGAAGTCCTGAGTTCCTGCATGTTGGTGACTCCATGGTGATGTGATATATGATATAATGTAATTCTTGTAAAGTTGTAAATTAATGTAGAATAAGAAATGTCTGTATAAATAAAAAATTAACAGCTTGAAAACAAAGAGCTGCAAAGGGAGGAACAGGGATTGCTTAATCGAAACACTGTAATTGCCAACAAAAGCTGAAGAGCTCGGGTTAGCAAGACAATAAACGTAGCCGCGGTGGAGATGGCTCTGTCCAGGGAGACACCCAAGCGATGAGAACCCAATAAGCATCCACAATTAAGGTAATCAGAGCCATCAAGAAAAATACATCTAAATGCTCATTTCCAGTAAACCAAAATCTGCAACTTACATCTCAATCCCATCTTCCTGTAAACCTGAACTTGCTGTCATCAAAATTCATCGTCTCCCAGAATATAGTGTTGTCCAGCCCAATGCAGTGAAAAGAAACCATATGAATATGTGAAACGATGAAAAAAGGCAAAGACCTCCACTCCGGGCAAAGAAAAATGATATAAAAACTGGGCTAACTTAAGCAGTTTTGTGAACATTTGGGGATTCGGAGCGATAGAGTTCGAATCATTGTGTGTTCACCTGACGCCGACCCCGGGCTCGGCCTTGTCCCTTTTTGATTGTGGCTATCAAGGACCGTGTTTCAGTCGCAAAATAGATATTTCTTATTTTAATCATGTTTAATTCGGCTTGATCTCGTTTTTATCTATAACAGTGACGAACACCGTGATAATGAAGCAGAGCATCGGACCCTTTTGACTCTGCAGGGCTCTGCGGAGTGAACAGGCGGGAGGCCCGGTCAGAGACCGGCGTTGCAGGACCGTGCTGGGGGAGTCAGAGGGCGGCTCCAAGGAGTAAGGGAGAAAGAAGGGTCCTGGGAGAAAGGCTCCGGAAAAAATAAGTATGCTGCAGATGGGACACTGGGAAAAGGTGAGCAGCCGGGGCTGGAAGGATGGGAAAGGCACTGTCAAAAGAAGAACAGGCGATGCTGAATGTCCTCCAGCTTATTCTCTCCAAGAGAGCAGTGAAGTATGACCCAGAGGTCTTAAAAAGACTCTTGTGATGAAGTGAGGAGAGAGGATTTTTTGGTGCCCCCAGGAGTGTTTTCAACACCCTTGTGTGGGAAAGGCTGGGAATAACTCTCTGGGATGCTGTTAAGTGATGGGTCCAAAGAAACCAAGGGACTTGGAAATGGAATATACAAAGAAGGGAATGGCTACAGCTACAGTCAGCTGCAGGATGGCAAGAAACAAGAAAAGGTCACGAACCGGAAAACATATTGCGCCATTGGGGGTGGGAGCATGAACGANTCGTGGGGACAGCGGTCTCCAGAATCTTGGTGAGGGAACAGCCAAGATCTGGGGGGAAAAATTAAAAAAAAAAAAAAATTGCCTCCGATGAGATGGGGGGAAGAACTGGGGAACATATGAGCAATGTATCTGTGGAGCCGTGATGTGGAATCCTTGGCGATATGTCCAGCGAGCCAGGGAGACAGCAGCCATATGGGATGACATGGTAGCCACAAAATCGCTACCTACATGGTATAGAAAAATAAAATTACAGCCTCCTGGCTCCGTTTCTGTTTTCCTTTCCATTGTTTCACGAATGATGGAAAGATTACCTTTGAAGAACATTTTTCGTGTTGAAAAGATTGCTAGAAAATGTTATAGTCACTTTTGAAGCTGCTTGTAATCCAGCCATGTTCAGACGCATGGAAGGGGACAAAAAAACTGGGATCCGGAATTCAATTGCATGCGCCTGCAGAATAACTGGGGCGCAGTTTAGTGCTCCCGCCCTCTGGGAGCCGCGGCAGTGCCGCAGCAGCATCCGGATGAGTCTTGTGCTCCAGAGCCCCCGAAGCCCCGGCTGCGCCTGGCCGCGGCTTTGCGCGGAGTGTGCGGCTCCAGAGCTGCTGGGGCCAGCCGGCATTTCCTGCGGCACGGCTCCTTTCCGGAGCTGGGGACTCTGCTCGCCTTCTCTCGTGGGCTCGGGGAGCAGCTTTTTGGCAGAGCCAGCGGCTCTGCTGGGGCGGGTGTGGGGGCTGTGGGTGCTTTGTGCCTTTTTAGCCTTGTTCTGCCTTCGTTTTCTCCCCACCACTGTGTGCAGTTTTAGGGTTTGTTTTATTACTGCCTTTTCCCCTCCTCTCTTTCCCCCGCGTATGCTTGGGGGTGCAGCAGCCCTGGGAGGGCTGTGCTGGGCTCGGTTCGGGCTCGGTGCCGTGGCGGCTCCGCGCGGCTTCCACCGCCACCTGCTCGTTCCAAATGTAGGGATCTAACCCCTACAAATATAGATGCCATACAGCGAAAGTTTCTTTTTCCCTTCCCCGCGCGGCGGCATTCCCCCGTCTCCCCCTGTTCTCGGGGCGGCTTCTGTTTTCCCCGCAGGGACCCGGAGCTGCCGCTGCCGTCTGCTGCCCGACTGCTGAGCCCCCTCTCTTTTCTGCAGCCCACAGGCGGCTGTGTCTTCAAATCCCTTCTAGCAGAAACAAAACAAAACAAAACAAAACAAAACAAAAAAATAAAAGGGGGAAAGGGTCATTTATTATTGTTTTTCTGGAGGAATTCAAAACTATCTGTGTGCACTGTGGCACAGTTATAATGGTATCGGCTGTTAGTATAATAATTAGAAATTTATATACCAAACAATATTTACAGGCAAAGAATATTTCTGCCCCCTAAATTCGGGGGAACCCTTTCTTCACAAATGCTTTTAATTAAATGCCAATAGAACAGCAGTTTAAGCCAAGGCTGGAAATCCTTTTTCCATAAAACATGTGTCAACATTTTGATTATGTATACCTCTTTAGTAATTTAAAAATGATTAAAGGTGTACTTTGAAGAATGCTAATAAGAGCTATACTTTATAATTGCAATTACTATGATGTATGCTCAAATCCAAATTACGTAGGATGACAACATCACATCCTTTTTAATCCCTCCAGTAAAATCATCCTGTTCACAGAGAATTCGAACATTTTAGTGCCTTCTTTTATTAACCGCATTAGAGTAAATTACGTCTATAACTTGTAAGAGATATTGGTTTCTATTCTTGTTAAGTTAAGGTCCAATATTTTAATGTCCAGTTACGTTCTGTTAAGATTGACTAAGGCTCTGTTTTATTAGGTTGATTCTGTTCGATTTAATTTCTGTTAAGTTTCAGTATCATTAAGCTTAGACAACGTTCGGTTCCAGTTTTGATCATGTTATGTTCGGTATTAATGCTGATTAACTGAGGTCTCTTAAATGTGCTTTTTGTTCTGAGAGGAATGTTGCATTTGTCTTTACAAACAAGTTGTAGATCTGCTAGTAGATAAAGTTAGCACCAAGAGATAAAAGAAACATTGAGAGGCATTCCACTGATTGATGAACGAGAAAAGAGATTTGTCTTTACTAACAAACTGTAGGTTTGCTGGTAAATTAAATTGGACATCGGAAGATGAAAGAAGCAATGGGGNAAAACTATGAATTCTATAAGAATTAAAAATTAAAAGGAAGAGTTATACGTTAGAGGAGAATCACAGGTGTCAGGTGTTCCAGGAAGTCTGTGCCTCTGAAGTACCCCAGCCAATAGGGAAAGAGAGAGGGAAAAGAGGCCAGGAAATTAGGATAAAAGGAGGCTGCATCCTCCAAAAATTTGAGAGATCCCAGGGGAATGCCCCATGGCCTCTCCCTTTATTCAAATAAAGAAAAAGGACTCCTCTGTCTCCTTTTTGGACATAAACCTCTGGTGTTTGAGGATTAATTTTCCTTACNGTTCTACTGAAGTGATAATTAAGAATAAACTGGGACCTTTTTATGTTGTTAAATAAGAGTCTGTGTTTTGGTTCATTTCTATCTCAAAGGCAAGGTCTGCTGCAACACTATTGATTGCATGGTGTGAATTGACCCATTTTATAATAGGCATAACTCATAAGATATTTATGTTGGATTTGTAGCCAGCTTTTTCATATATTTTAACATCTATTTGTGTAATTCTCTATGAGACGTGTCATTTTCAGGATCTTTTCTTTTTCTTCTCTAGTTGCATATGCATTTCCTTTATCCAGCCTACCTCTCTGTTGTCTCATGATTGTGAGCATTTTCAGGATTCCAAGAAACGATATTTGAGCTTTGTTGAAAACCTCCTTGAAACTGATGATCTTGTGGTCCTTGTGAGAGAGGTCAGAGCACAGATGCAATCCCAGTAATTTCTTATAGAAGCACTCCAGCAGTTTGCTGCCTTCCAGACATCTCTATCCTAAGGAAAACTCTGGAGTTTTGGATGGGTTTGATTAATCTTTCACCCCAAGACCTTTACTCCTGACTTCTATTCTTGAGAGTCTTGTTTTTAAAAATGTATCAGGGAATTCTCTTCCAATTAGGGCCTGGACTCTGGCCACGCCCTGGCTCTACCTGGATGGGAATCCGCCAATAGACCCAAGTGTTTTCTGCACTAAACAATACTTGAGTTGCTTTGACCCCATTAATAGGAGAGCTGGACCTAGTTTTGAAGTGAGCTTGGGAATCATTTTCCAGAGATGATTATCTAGTTCTTCACTGATTTGATGTTTAGCAGCTGTTGTAGACACTGGAATGATGGTACAATGTTCTAGTGCTTGGTAATCATCTAATTGCACATGTTATTAACTATGTCTGCTATTGGAAATGTTTTTGATTGATATATCTGAATAATCTCTGACTGCTGTAAGTTTCTGGTTTCATGTTCTTAGCAAAAGTCCTACATGCTTTCAGGAAAACAGAAAGAAAGGGAAATGAGCTTCTAAAGAAGTCTGAGTAATGCAATATTTATAAAAAATATTTTAAATTATTTTTAGGTAAGGCTCCTCAATTGAATGGACAATGAAAAAGTCTAATTGATTCACTAACTTAAAGAGAAAATACACGTGTTTATATCATCAGCAGGTTCAGAGTAGTCATCTATTCAATTGCCTCCAAGAAAATCAGGCCCAGTCAGAAGAGACATTGCTGAACCACCATGCAGCTTTCATGACCCAAACAGAAGCAGGACTGCCAAAACAGCCCTGTCTGGAAACTTACAAAAGCAACTTAGCAATAAGCGTGCACCCACCCACCACCTCTGCCATGTTTCCTGTGTTGCTAAAAGCCAGGAGCTGCACAAGTCCTGCAGCCCCAACCTGCAGCACCAGCCCACAGCAGCCAGCCCATAGCCACCAGTGCTGCAGCACCAGCCCACAGCCACCAGTGCAGCAGCACCAGCCCATAGCCACCAGTGCTGCAGCAGCGGCCCGCAGCCACCAGCCATCACTCATTGGCACCCGAGTCATGCAGGTGCTGCCGCTTGGAAATTGCACCCAGGCACTCACAAAAGCCCCATGGGCTCACTCCAGATTGCAACACACACTGCACCTGCTGAGCTGATGCCGACAGAGCACCCAGGGTTCTTGCGCTAACACTGTCCCTGTCTTCTCTTTCTGTGTCTGTCTCGTTTTTTCCCCTCTCTGCTGTCTCTTCCATCCCCCTTTAGTGAGAACATTACCCTCCTTTAGGAATAAACAGTTCTCAGATTTGATATTGCCACATTTGTGCTTCATTTTCATCTGAGGAATTGATCAGAAAGAATCCTTGTCGACTCTCCCTTTTACAGTGAGATGGGACAGGGGTAGTGGGAGGGGGGATGGGGAACCCCTGGGTGTACTGTGAGCACTGCGGCCAGAGAACGGGGAAGTCACTGAGGGTACTTGGAGCGCTCAGACGGGGGTTGGGGAGTCCCTGCATGTTATAAGTATATATTATATTATTGGCTTTTTGCAAATATTAGAATTAACTAATGTTGGAAAACTTTGCTGTATGAATATAGTTTTCTTAAGTTCTGTTATTAACAAAACATAGAAATAGTAGTGTGATAAATATATTTTTCTTGGACTACAACATGATGATGTAGAAAACTTTTGTTCATGTAATTAACTCAGAATGGTAAACAGATAATCAGGAAATTCTTCACATTCTTGGATTATCCTATATGGATGATGATAGAGATTATGAACACTAGAACTCCAGGGAAGGAATTTATGGAGCCACAATAAAAGCTGATTTACTGGTGAGGGGTAGGGGGGATAATTTTGGATAATGCATGAAGGACTGTGAATATTCAACATGTTGATTGTTTCCTGAGTTAATGTGGGCTCTTGGCTGAACATCAACTACGTGGCCCTAAGAATCTTTTGCTTTACTGTCTTTGTCTCCTATTTGTCTTTTTTTATTAAACCTTTTAAAATTCACCAGGAAAGTGAACCTCGTTTTTCACACTACAGGTATGGGCAAGGGGATGGGGGAGCCCCTGGGGGTACTGGGAGAGGAAATGGGGAGCACAGGGTGCCCTGTGTAGCCTCCTCCTGACTCATGACCACCTCCCTTGGAAGGATGGGCAACCACAGGAACCATGGAGAGAGCCTCCCGTGTCACCCAGTGCCTCCCGCTTCCCAGAGCGTCACAACTTTTGCTGTAGATTGTCATAGATGTCACTGGGTTCCCAAGGTTGCCCATGTGGCCCCAGAAGCTCCATGTAGGTCGCCTGAGGATCCTCCAGCGAGGGGGCCCTGTGAGAATAAGAGGGTGTGTGGAAGGGGATGGGATGTCCTGAGGTTTTGGGTAAAACCAAAATCACAGTCAGAGCTTGCACTCACCTTTCCTGGTGCTTCCTGGCATCTGCAAAGGAAAACTGGAGGGGTGACTTTGGTTCCCCATCCACCCTCAGGAATCCTGAACTGCCACCAGACCCTCAATTCCCTCCAGGTCCCCCCAGTATCTTTGATGCCCCCTAGAAACCCTGAACCTCCCCACTTCCCCAACACCCTGAGCCTGAAGAACCCAAGCCTGGCAGGGAGGGGCACCCTCTGAATTCCCCAAAGATCCCTGATAGAACACCCAACATCCCTGCAGGACCCTTCAGCACCTCCCCAGACACCCCAGGGCCCTAAGCCAAGGCCACTGGAGGCTCAGCCCCTTCCGAGTCGGGGGCTGCAGTGACTACCTGGGACCTCCTCCTGGCTAGCTCAGTACTAGGAGGAAGCCCAGAGCATTGCAGGAATGAGATAAAAGANCAAAATAGGCTCCTTTCCCTGTGTTCCAATCTTTATTTCTTGAAGGCTTCCAGAGGGAAAAAGAGGAAGCTACACTGCCTGTCGGGGGCTTTTCAAACTCTCAGCAAAGGGTGGAGGGAACCCAGACCTCAGCCAATCAGCTCAGGCCGGAGAGAAAGGGGAGGGGAAAAGGACCAAACTACCAGGCTACAGTGGGGTTTTGGGAAAAACCATTGTTCAATGCTACATAAACCACATTAGTGAAATACAACATTTCCCCATTTTTTATTTAGCAAAGCTAAAGGAAATGGATCAGGTTTACTTTGATTTGGAATATGAATGTGCCCACCACTTACAGTTTGCAGGAAAATTAGGCTGTTCTTGGTTTGTCAACTACTGATGTATAAGATGAATGAGACCATTAATAGCTTTGAAAATTAAGCAAAGAAGGATCTCGAACGCCATTATTATAAGGAAAAGAACAACAAAAAATAACAAAATTGTTTTAACTATGGAAGTCTACTACCCTGTGAGTCCCTATCCTTTGAACTGTTCCTTGAACAAATCCTCGGATTCTTGCTTTACTTGTCCAATGAAGCTGTTCATGCTTTGGAGGGCAGCATGGAAGTTAGGAGCAAAGTCCTTCAAATTCCTGACACTCATGCCCATGCAGTAGCAGGAGGAAGGCTATGGCAGCACGATTTTGGAGTGTGACCTGCCTGTAATTTCCTTGTCTTCTAGGAGGGAGCTGATGGTGGTGCATGTTAAGTTTGCCTGTTTGACTACCCAGCACTCTGGGTGGCCCAATTTACCTAGAGCTTTGGCTGCTGTGACTCATGGAAGGAAGAGGGACACAGCAACACTTTCTGATTTGGCTTAATGAAAAAATTCAGAATTACAGTTTGGGTCCAATTTGTTAGCACTTCTCTTTTGGATTTTGTTAGCCGATTTGNTTTTGTGAGTCTATTTGCCAATTAAGGTTTGGTTGGGTGCCAACAGGGANAACTGCCCAAAGGTACATGGCCCTCCTAATAGCTGAGAAGGGNTTCCTGCCCATGCCTGATCTCCACAAATCAAAAATAATCTCTTAGGGTGGCTTTTGGGACTTGAATGAGATGGGTTGTCTGCTGCAACATGGTTTAGGGTATTACACTACCTTTTAGCAGTGAATTCCCCACAATATTGCAGTATGTTGTGGAACTCTTTGGTGCTAGATGTTTTTGGGATGACAATAAAATGAATGCAGTATGGTGTGGGGGAGAAACCCAATAGCTCTAATTTTTGGGGCTCCTGGGCTGCTTTGGGCAAGTTTGGCAGCCAGTTCTCTATGGGGTTCTTAATAATTACAGATTGCTGCTGATTTTTGTGTGGTTGGATGCTGTGTAATTCAAGAACTTCGTAGGACATATATGTGCTAAAGCTGGCTGGATATTCTTCAGCCTTCAATGAGATCCCTACCAGGCAGGTGGACATAGAGTCTTTTTGCTGCTGCAGTGGACAGACATATGGTTTCTTTTTGAAGCATTTGTGCTAGAGTCACTCAGATGTTTTGACATGGCTGAGGGATGATTCACGCAGCTTCCAGACTGTTCAGTGTTAATAAGATGACAAGTTGGATGGGGCTAATCGTGGGGTTGAGTGGGAGGTAGGTTTTCTCTAAAAGCAAAAAACAAACATTTTTAATGCATGTTAAAAGTCTCTGTTTCTGCCGGAATGTAGCCACATTTAGGAAGATTTTCTTTCCTCTTTCCAGCAATGTCTTTTTTTTGAAGCAATGGGCTACTTGCTTCTCATCCCCTTCTGCTGGAGCTGGATTTTTGGGAACAAAAGGTTTGACCCACTTCTTGGGAATTTACCAAGGGCTTGAGGGAGTGGCTACGCATGCATAGCCATAGCCCCAGGTAACAAGCTCATAAGGACTTTTGGTTTTCTAGGTTTCTGGGTTCTTACTCAATACTGGTGGACGTTGGGACAACTTGAACTGATTACCGCTGTTAAAGTGACATACCAGAGATGGACTCATGTTTTTAAATGAACAATTCAGAAAATTGATAGTAAACATGGCTTTGCAGAGCTTCTGCTGTGGAGACATCCACACAGTTGAACTGCTCTGTCTTGCCAGGACCTGCTTGAGTGTCTTGTGGGCACGCTGAATTACAGCTTGGCTTGTGGGAGAGTGGGGGATGCCAGTTTTGTGTTCTACTCCCCACTGCTGGACAAACTTTAGGAACTCCTTGGATGTATATGATGGGCCATTATCAGTTTTGATTTCTCTAGGGATCCANAGCACTGAAAAGGCTTGCACTAAGTGTTGTTTGGCATGCCCAGCATTTTCTCCCGTGTGGGCAGAGGCATAAACTGCACTTGAATACGTGTCAATGCTTACATGGCCATATTTGAGGCAACCAAAACTGGGAATATGTGTGATGTCTGTTTACCACACTTTGCAGCTCCTGAGGCCTCGGGGATTAACCCCCATACCCAGTGATGGCATGGCCTGGAGCTGGCAGCTAGGACAGGTGACCACAATGGCCCTAGCCTGATTCCGTGTTAGCTGGAACTGACGGACCAGACCTGGCACATTTTGATGGTATTGTTGGTGGCTCAGCTTTGCCTGTTGGAAGGTGTCAGGTAGGCGTGCTTTCTCAGCTGGGGCTGAAAGGGAGTCTGCCTTACAATTCCCTTCTGCGATTTCACCTGGCAAATCAGTGTGTGACCTTACAGGTATGACATGGAATGGATGCTTTCTATGTGAAACTAAATTAGTTTTGAAAGCAGCCTGAAGAGATGCTCATTCTCAATGTCTTTGAGAACTGCCTGCTCCGCTCTGGACACTACCACAGCAACAGAAGCCGAGTCAGTTACCAAATTAATTGGCTCCGAGGACTTCTTAAAGACTCTCACAACTGCAGCTAGTTCAGCTACCTGGGGTGACCCCTTTCAAAGTCAACATCAGCTTCCCAATGCTGAGTCTGGGGGTTTTTCCAAGTCATCACCAATTTATGCGATGCCCCAGACGCGTCTGTGAACACCATGAGAGCTTTGAGTAGTCTCTGGCTCCTCTTCTCACGAGGAATGAGGTGGAATTCCCCATTAAACAACTTGTGAGCTGGGTCATGGACTGATATTTGCCCACTGTAGCTGTCCAGAGATATTTGGAGGCTGGCATTAACTCTGGAGCAAGTGCTCAAACATCCCTTTGGTCAGCCTTTTAGGAGAGTTCCTTCCCTCCTCAGAAAGTTTGACCGGGAGGTGAATGCACGCAAAGTCACAACCAGCCAGCTCATGCAGTCTCATCCTTGCCTTTTGAATCATCTGAGCTATCAGCTTTTGTGGTTGAGTGATGGTCTTGGATCTTTGGTGGGAGAGGAAGACCCACTCTGTGATTAAGACTGAATCTCTCTGCCCCTCAATCCATTGGAATATCAAACCGTGCATGTGTGGCAGCTTTCCAAAAACAATTTGAAAGGCAGCTCAGGCTGATAACAGTGAGCCTGCCTCTCGGCCAAAGCCTTCTGTACTTTTTTGATTGCAGCTTTTGCTTCTGGGGTCAGTTCCTTGGGAGAAACCAGCTCTCTCTCCCCCTTCAATAAATTGAAGAGAGGGTCTAGGTCCTCATTGGCGAGACCTAGCCAGGGTCTGACCCAGTTCAAAGACCCATACAAGGAATGGAGATTTGCTAGGGTTTTGGGATTACAATCGATTTCCAATTTCTGCAGAACAATGGTCTGTGCAGTGATTTCCAAGCCCAGGTACTTTCAAGGTGGCATCCTTTGAACTCTGTGTTCCTGCAACTGAATGGGTTTGCCTGTACTTGAGGCAGGATTAACCCATACTGCCACTCCTCACAAACCTCTAACATGGGCCACTGGGACTTATTTCCATCCACTATATGAAGGGAATCAGACTGGGCAGGACCTGCTCAGTTGATGGAACCTCTGGTGTTAAGTAACCAAGTAGCCTTTGCTAGATGTTGTTCCCAGTTTTTAAAAGACCCCCCACCCAATGCCTTCAAGGTGGTTTTCAGTAATCCATTGTACCTTTCCACTTTACCTGCAGCTGGTGCATGGTAAGGGATGTGGTACACCCACTCAATGCCATGTTCTCTAGCCCAGGTGTTAATGAGGTTGTTCTTAAAATGAGTCCCATTGTCTGACTCGATCCTCTCAGGGGTACCATGCCTCCAAAGGACCTGCTTTTCCAGGCCCAGGATGGTGTTGCAGGCTGTAGCATGAGACACTGGGTAAGTCTCTAACCATCCGGTTGTGGCTTCCACCATGGTCAGCACGTAGCGCTTGCCTTGGCAGGTCTGAGGCAGTGTGATATAATCAATCTGCTGGGCCTCTCTGTACTTATACTTAGACCATCGTCCACTATACCAGAGGGGCTTTAACCACTTCGCCTGCTTAATGGCAGCGCACGTGTCACAGCTGTGGATAACCTGGGAAATACTATCCATGGTTAAATCTAGCCTTTGGTCTCGTGCCCACTTGTAGGTGGCATCTCTGCCCTGATGACCCGAGGCATCATGGGCCCATTGAGCTAGGAACAACTCTCCCTTGTGCTCCAAGTAAAGGTCTATCGTCGACACCCCTATCTTTGCAGCTTGATCTACCTGCTGATTATTTTGCTGCTCTTCATTGGCTCTACTTCTGGGGACACAGGCGTCTACATTCCGAACTTTCACAGGTAATCTCTCTAATCAAGTAGCGATGTCTTTCCACTCTTCAGCAGCCCAAACTGGTTTTCCTCTGCGCTGCCAGTTCACCTCTTTCCATCTCTTCAACCATCCCCACAGAGCATTGGCTACCATCCAGGAATCAGTGTACAAATAGAGTTTCAGCCATTTCTCTCTCTCTGCTATGTTAAGGGCCACTTGGATGGCTTTGAGTTCGGTGAATTGACTAGATCCCCCTTCTCCTTCAGTATCCTCTGCAACCCGCCGTGTGGGGCTCCATACAGCTGCTTTCCATCTCCGATTCATCCCTACGACACAACAGGAACCATCAGTGAATAGGGCGTAACATGCTTCCTCTGCTGGTAGCTGGTTGTACGGTGGAGCTTCTTCAGCCTGTGTCACTGGTTCTTGTTCCTCATCCGTGACACCGAAACTTTCACCTTCGGGCCAGTTTGTAATTATTTCCAGAATCCCAGGGCAATTTAGTTTTCCAATTCTGGCACGCTGAGTGATGAAGGCTATCCACTTGCTCCATGTGGCACTGGTGGCATGGTGGATTGAGAGAACCTTTCCGCTGAACATCCACCCCAGCACTGGCAGTCAGGGTGCCAGGAGGAGCTGTGCTTCCGTACCAATCACTTCTGAAGCAGCTTGGACTCCCTCGTAGGTGGCCAAAATTTCCTTCTCCGTTGGGGTGTAATTGCCTTCAGACCCTCTGTAACTTCTGCTCCAGAATACCAGGGGTCGGCCTCGGGTCTCACCAGGCACCTTCTGCCAAAGGTTCCAGGACAGACCATGGTTCCCGGCTGCAGAGTACAGTACGTTCTTCACATCTGTTCCCGTCCTAACTGGGCCAAGAGCTACCACATGGGCAATCTCCTGTTTGATCTGGGCAAAAGCTTTTTGTTGTTCAGGGCCCCAGTGGAAATCGTTCTTCTTGCGAGTGGTCTGGTAGAGAGGGCTCACAATCTGGCTGTACTCAGGGATGTGCATTCTCCAAAAGCCTATGGCACCTAGGAAAACTTGTGTCTCCTTCTTGTTAGTAGGTGGGGACATAGCTGTAATTTTGTTAATGACATCAGTAGGAGTCTGACGCTGTCCATCTTGCCACTTCACTCCTAGGAACTGGATCTCACAAGCAGGTCCCTTAACCTTACTCTTCTTGATGGCGAAGCTGGCTTCCAGGAGAATTTGGATAATTTTCTCTCCTTTCTCAAACATTTCCGCTGCTGTGCTCCCCCATATGATGATGTCATCAATATATTGTGGATGTTCGGGAGCCTCACCCTTTTTCAGTGCAGCCTGGATCAGTCCATGACAGATGGTGGGACTGTGTTTCCACCCCTAGGGCAGTTGGTTCCAGGTATACTGCACGCTGCTCCAGGTGAAAGCAAACTGGAAAGCAAGCAAGCTGGGGCAGCAAGCAGCAGCCAGGCAGCCGGGCAAGCCAAGCAGCACAGCCTGGGGGCCCCACCCCCCCCGGGTAGGGGAGAAGTGGCACCGGCGGCAGCTCCATGCAGACAGTGAGGTGGGAGCAGGGAGAGGAGCAGACTCAACACCAACCAGGGACAATCTCGAAGATCTGCACCGGCTCCAGACGGGACCTAAACATCAGAGACTGCCTCTGGAGCCTGCAAAAGAAGCTTTTTTGCCCTTCCCAGCAGCGGCTGTCTCTCACTTTGGTGAAAACGTTTTTTGTCATCTGAAATTGTACTTTCCTGGTGCTGGGAAATGTTTTTCTTGTGTTTGTTAATAAATAAGTTTTTTCCACTTTTCCCCCCGAGTAAAATTCTTTCTGAGCCCAGTGGGAGGAGGAATTGTGAGGGGGGCTTATTCTCTGGGGGGCTCCTTTGGAGGTTTCCCCCCCAGTTTTGTCCTAAACTTGGACAGTTGGGGTGACCCCATGTCCTGAATCACTTTGTTTGTTTCTCAGAGGTCATGTAGCAGTCTCTACTTGTCCTTCCCTGGTTTCTTTATTACAAAGACTGGGGAATTCCAAGGGCTTATTATCTCTTCTATGTGGTTTTTTTGCCAATTCCTCCTCCACAAGCTCCTTGAGTGCCTTAAGCTTCTCTTTACTCGATGGCCACTGTGCTACCCATTTAGGAGTGTTATGCAGCCACGTTAACTCATGGGTAGGGCGCTCCTAAAAATCCTGGGGAGTTTTAGGGATAATCATTCTGACTCCCCACAAGGACATGGTGTCTCTCCCCCATAAGGGACACTTGTAATCTATAACAAACACTAGCCAATTTTCCATCCAGCCCCTCAATTTACATGATGCTTTTCGATATCTTTGCCAATTTGATCCCTGCTACACCTTGGATTTTGCCAGCCATGGGTTTCAACTCCCATTGCGATGGCCACATCCTCTCGGATATGATCATCACATCTGCCCCTGTGTCAAGCACCCCTTGCACATGGAGATGACCTGATCCACGCGTTACGTTCGTAAGAGTCAGTCTGAAGTTTTCTCTGATCTGCCTCACGACCATCATCAGAGACTGGGACCTGAGATTGCACCACTTGCCCTGAACCAGAGCTCCGGCCTGGCCGAGGTAGATGCTTGTGGGCCAAGGATGGTTTGTAGCTGTGCCTGGTGCTTGTCATGGTACGCTGCAGGGTACTGGTTATCACACCCTGTCCCTGCACCTGCAACATGGGGCTACGATCTCCACATACAATAGTCCATAAATCTCCCCACCTTTTGGCCAGAAGCCACTCNCTTTGGAAAAGGACTATAAAAAGTGACTTTCTTAGGTAAGACTTGGAAATCTCTTTCTCCCCAACGGATTGAAGATGCATCTTGTCTGACGACCACATGGATGCGTCCCATCTGTTGGCAGCTATATCCCATCCTTTCTCTCTCTCACCCTTTCTTTCTCTCTCTCTCTCTCTCTGGCATTCAATAAACTGCATTATTGCTTTCTGCTTAACAAACCTGAGTCTCTTGCCTTTTGTCTTTTGCACCCTGGGATCGAACAAACCATCACAACTCCTGCTTGGGTTGAGCGGATCGTGACATTAAATTGGCATCACGGACAGGATGGAAGGGTTTCTGACAGACAGAAGGGCTGCTGGTTGTGTGTAGTCTGTAACAGGGGAAGGACGTCTTGCTCCAGCTGCACCTAGCTGGCCACCTTGACAGGGGTGAGCCAGACTAGATAGCAAGGGGGGCACTTCAGATTTCCCGCAAACAGCAAACACCTAGGTGAAAAGCATCCCTACACTCAATTGAGGATTCTGTCTTCAGAAATTCACAAAAGATCTCTTGGTGCAAAAGGCAGAACTGCACTTTTTTTGTTCTTTATTACTGTATGAATATGTACTGACCACCCTGAGTTAGGGAGAATACTGCGCAGGCTGAGGAGTGTGTGTGTAACTCTAGTCTATTACTGTGTGTGAATGTGTACTGACCTCCCTGAGTTAGGGAGAATACTGCTGTTGGGGGTTGAGTGTTTTTTCTATCACTGTGTCACTTTAAAGAATTTTTCCCATTATCATGTCAATGGGCTAGCTGGGTTACACCCAGGACCTTTGACGACTCTAGACAAAAGGGGTAGGTGGGAGCTGGGCTTCAGGAGGGACTCTTGTGCTTCCAGAGGGCCTCTCGTGCTTCTGGAGGGGACTCGTGTTTCTGGGGAGCTCGGAGGAGGACCTCTCTCGTCTGCAGCCATACGGCCGAACACAGGAGAGTCAGACCCTCTGCGATCACCTGCCCTGCATCTGCCCCGCTGCAGCCTCCTGCCTCTGTGGACACAACTGACCACTCGGACACCAACGGTGAGCGAGGAGCTGCCCTCTCCAGCTGCTCCCACCCGAGACCGACCTGGCTGCGACCGCCCCCTCCCACCTCCGCTCCCGCAGAGAGAGTGTGCCCACAGCTAAAGAAAGGACTGGAACTGAGTTATNTGTTCTGTTCTGTTGGTAATTTTAACAACTGCTGTTGTTTCTGCTTGTACGGTTAGATATATTAGTAAAAGAGCTGTTATTCCTACCCCCTTATCTCTGTCTCAGAGTCCTTGATTCAAACAATTATAATACTTGGGGGGAGTGGAATTAAAGTCTCTATTTCAAAGGAAAACTTATGCCTTTATTGGCAGACACCTGTCCTTCAAACCAGGACAACTGCGCAGGCTGAGGAGTGCCCTGTCTCTTATACACATCTAGATGTGTATAAGAGACAGCTTCAAACCAGGACAACTGCGCAGGCTGAGGAGTGCCTGTGTAACTGAGTACTGTGTGTGAATGTGTACTGACCTCCCTGAGCAGAGTCCTTGATTCAAACGTTTATAATACTTGGGGGGAGTGGAATTCAGGTCTCTGTTTCAAAGGAAAACTTATGCCTTTATTGGCAGACACCTGTCCTTCAAACCAGGACAACTGCGCAGGCTGAGGAATGCCTGTGTAACTGAGTACTGTGTGTGAATGTGTACTGACCTCCCTGAGTTAGAGAGAATACTGCGCAGGCTGAGGAGTGCATGTGTAACTCTAATCCATTACTGTATATATGCGAACTGACCTTTCTTAAAAATTAGGGGGGGAAAAACCTGCACAGGCCGTGTGTCTGCCTTTCCTGAAAATAAGGGGGGGGAAACTGCGTTGGGTGTGTGTGCATGTATACTAACCTTCCCTAAGAAGTTAGGAGGGGGTACCGCGCAGGCTGTGTGTCTACCCTGCCCTGGAATAAGGGGGAGAAAACTGCATAGGGTGTGTATACATGTGTACTAACCTCTCCTAAAAAGTTAGGAGGGGGTACCGTGCAGGCTGTGTGCCTACTCTTCCTGAAATAAGGGGGGGACACTGTGTAGGGTGCATGTGCATGTGTACTTTTCCCTTTCCTAACAAAACTGTGCAGGCTGTGTGTCTACTCTTCCTGAAATAAGGGGGGGAAAACTGCATAGGGTGTGTATACATGTGCACTAATCTTTCCTAAGAAGTTAGGAGGGTGTACCGCGCAGGCCCGAAATAAGGGAGGGAAAACTGAGTAGGGTGTGTGTGCATGTGTACTTTTCCCTTTCCTAAGAAGTTAGGAAGGGGTACAGCGCAGGCTGTGTGTCTACCCTCCCTGAAATAAGGGGCTTGTAGACAGCAAAAGCTGTGTGTGTAATTAAGTGCTGATCTCCCTTGAGTGGCTTTACTTTCCTTCTTTCAAAATGACTGAAAATCATAATACTAAAGATAAAGCTGCTTTTTTCGCTTTGCTAGCTAAGGATAATGCCAGACCCTCCCAAGGGGGAGAAGATTGGGCGCACAGTAACTGGTTTAATTTAGAAAATGTGATTGATAGGATACATTCTTTGCAACATGAAACAAAATTCAAACTGGGCAGAAATAAGACCATTCTCTGCTCAGTTTTGGGGGCCTGTCTTATGGCAGCTATAGAAACTTGCTTTACGCGAAGAAGTGAAGAAAGAACAATTATTGACTCTCTACAAAATTTAGTGGAAATTTTGCAAAAACAATTAGATGAAGAAAGGAATGACAATCATGCTTTGAGAGATGAGATTCATTCTTTAAGAAATGAGAATCATTCCTTAAGAGCTGCCTTAAGACAAGAACACACCAACACTTTAAAACACACTGATTTACAAAAAGAAACAGAAGAGAAAGAAACTAATCAAATATATCCTCAAAAAGAACTAAATCTGATGAAAAATAATGGAGAATATTGCTGCCCTAGCTTGAGACTTTTGGTTAAGACAGAATACAATTGTATCAATGATGAGAATTTTAACCCACAAAAAACCACTACAAAAATCCTGTACACTGCTACTGAATCATCAGAAGCAGAAGCTAGTGGGCACTGGGGCCTTGGAGCTCTCTTAACAATGGGTGACAAATTTACCTTTTGGTCTCCAACTCAGCACGCTGTTTTTTGTGCAGGGGGGATTAACCCTTTGGAAAGGGGAGACCTTGTAGCTTTAGTTGGTACCCCTGACCAACTCCTAGAAAGCATTCACAAAGCTGCTTGTTTGCAAATTATACATGAAATAAAACTCACCTCTGGCTATAAATCACCTATGCAACTACCTGTAAATATAAAACAATACCCTCTTCCTTCTGGTGCCAAAGAACTGGTTATACAGGACTTGCAAAACTTCCCTGTACAGTCAATCCAAAAACCCAAACCTGACAATGTGGCTATCTATCAATATATTGATGATACCCTTGCGGGAGGAGATGAAATAGAAGTAGTGGGGGATACTTAACAAAAAATAATTTCCCATTTGGAAAGCCCTAACTTGCAAATTGCCTCAGAGAAAATTAAAAAACCTCAGGAAGTGAAGTTTTTGAAGACAGCCACTACTGGGACTGCCTCCCCCGTGACGGGGTGGCTCAGAAACAAAAGTAACTGTAAAAAATCCTCAGTAACAAAAGAAACTGTAAAAAATCTGGCAATAACAGAAACTGAGAGCTTGGGTAGCAGCTACGACAAACCTGCCTCGGTAATTAAAGTAGCCTCTGCTTTCTCCCCCAAACAATCTTTGTTCACTAATTCTTCGCTCACTAATGCTTCTGCTGAACAAATTATTGCTAGGGGATGGGGTGGCTATTGGGTTGGGGTGCTGNTGGTTGTTTGGAGTGTTTTCCAGCTTGAAATGCGGAGTGCCTCCTTTGTTTGCAACTACACTGACTCTTATTCTGTGTTTAAAGGAGGTAGAGTGGCTTCCTTTTTTGGCAGCAAAATGATTGGGAAGTTAAAAGAATTCCAGTCTGCATTATATGCTGAAAAGTTCCATTATTTTAACCTCCTGCCTCTTTATGGCAGATTCTGTTGTATTTACTTTTCACAGAATAATGCCATGGAACATGAAGTTTAATTGCTGAATCCCTCATAGAANCTGTATACAGTTACAGCACAAGGCCTTACAGCGTGTTTATTTTGTGAGATTCAAATTCAAAATTGAACTGTTGTACAATTTTCCTATGGAATTATGTGCGGTAAAAACAATGCAAAATACTGAAAAGAACTCGATGTTAATGTTGTAACAGCTACTACCCAACAACAGTTATACTGAGCCTGAAAATTTTTGAAATTGGACCTTACGTAATTGGGAAAGCTGACCAACAGCAAATATTGTTTAATTTGGCATGGTCTTTTAAACAAGTCAAATTGCCAATGCAAAACAATGTCTCAATAATTCAGCCAGGTTGTTCACCTTTTCTAGGGGTGGACAACCTGGTTGCAAAAGCACGATCCTTTCAAGAAACAAACAAGAGACATAACTGGTGTTGTGGGAACAAGAGTGGGAATTTTGAATAGTATTGATTTAGAACTATCAATGAATAAATTGGATAACATTTCTTTAGCTCTCTGCTGTATCCAGGCTCAATTGTGGATGCAGTCAGTTGCTGCCTCAATTATACGAGAAGTCGAGGAAGCCCCTTTTCCTACTGAAATTTGGAGAATAATTTGGGATAATGCCTATGATTTTGAAAAAGAATTCCAATCCTGGTGAAACTACTACCCCAGCATAAACACAGCCACAGCCTTTGCACTGACCATATGTNATGCTTCAGTACATTCAATATTCCCTATCATTGCATTAGNGCTGAATCACGACGGAGCTATTCTCTATCCTTTTGAGCATAGAAAACGGGCCATCAAATTGGGGAGAAGTAACAAACTATTAATTTGGAAACTTGCATTGTCTGGGAACAACAAAGGTTTTCCTGTGAAAGTAATGCAATCAAAGCTCAAGATATTTGCTTAGACATAGAACAGAATGTCTGTAACTTTGAAAGTTATCCAAAGGAGATTCCTGAAACACTACTGGGGTATATGAGCAATGGGTGTGCATGCTTTAGAACTGCTTGTGATAGTAGTTTCATAGAAGATTTTGGTAGTGACTACTAAAAAACATTAAAATCTTTGTATCTGTAACTTTACTAAAAGTGCTGTTTTAAATTTGAAAATTGCTTGTTTTAAAATTGCTTATTTTAGCTGTGTTCCATTTTTAAATGAAATTATTTGAATTAAAATTTGAAAATTGCTTGTTTTAAAGTTGCTTTTTAGTTATTTTAATTATGTTGCATTTTCTGTAAGTATTGATTCAAATTGCTTATTATGTTTTAACCAAGAAATTATTATTATTAAATAAAAAATTGAGATTGAAAATTTATAAACATTGATTTAAATTGTTTATTTATCCTTTTTATAATCAGAAATTGAAATTGAAAATTGATTGTTAAATTGATTTTTTGTTTTGTTTTCTTTCTCACTTTTCCTTTCCATTATCTTTTTCCTACTTTTTTATTCTGTCCAGCTCTCTGTTTTCTGGGATATGCTATCAACTCGGATGAGTCCTGAAGACTTCACCACAACACCACGAAGGAAGTGCTCCTGCCAATGAGCATGAGTCATGGGGTGGTGTAAGAGTCGGTCCGAAGTTTCTCTGATCTGCCTCATGACCATCATCAGATACTGGGACACCAGGACCGCACTACTCGCCTGGCCAAGGTGGATGCTTGCCAAGGACTGTTTGTAGGTGTGCTTGGAGCTTGCCATGGTGCACTGCACTCGAGCAGGGTACTGGCTGTAGCGTCCTGTTCCACATGTTTCTTGGAGTAATGATCTCCACATACAATAGTCCATAAATCTCCCCACCTTTTGGCCAGAAGCCACTTGCTTTGGAAAAGGACTATTAAAAAGTGACTTTCCAAAAAGACTTTGAGATCTCTTTCTCCCGAATGGATTGAAGACGCGTCTTGTCTTGTCGGACAACCACGAGGATACGTCCCATCTGTTGGTAGCTATATCCCATCCTCTCTCTCTCTCTCTGTCAGAACCTCTCTCTCTCTCTCTCAGAACTTAATTGTTAGCACGCAATAAACTGTATTGCTGCTTTCTGCTAAACAAACCTGAGTCTCTTGACTTTGTCTTTTGCTCCCTGGGGTCGAACAAACCATCGTGACTCCCACTTGCATTGAGCAGATCATGACAGGGTGGAACCTTGTGCTGCTTCCTGTTTCTGCTCCTCCTCCTCCTCCTGTGNACACACTTTTCCTCAATCCTCTTCCTCCTTCTATTCCTTCTTCTCCTGCACAATCCCACCTTCTCATCCCACGTGCAGCGTTTGACCATTTTGCTCTTCAACCCTGCTTCTCCTTCCCTTCTCCTGCTGCCCCCAGGCCCAGCACCCACAGCCAGCTCCCTCTTCCCCCCAAACCCACAGCATCCCAGCGCAGGGGCAGGGATGGAGCTGGGGCAGTTCGGGCTGGGGCAGCGCTGGGGTCTCAGCCACTCCCGCCCACACTCAGTCCCCACTGCAGCCGCTCCCACCACGACAGCGCGGGGAGGCCCAGCCTTGGCGCTGCCCCCATGGCTGCATTCCAGTGACAGAGCTCCAGAGCCAGGATAGGAGAGATTGATGAGACATTCCCTGGCCTGAGGGACAAAATGTGTTTATGGATGGGTCTGCAAGGGCAGGAGAAGGGAAAAGAGTTCCAAGACACGCTCTGATTAAGGAAAGGGAATTAGACCAAGCGCAGTTTACCGCTGGCATGGTCAGCTCAACCGGAGGAGCTGTGTGTGCTTGGAGGAGCCTGGCACTGAAATGCCCTGCACAGAAAGGCTCAAATATCTGCTGGTGACTGCAGGGCAGCTAACAGGGTGGCAAAAGGAATTCTGATCTCTTCAACAATCACTGGATCACTTATTAAGGTAATTTTAAGAGAAATATTTCCAAGATAGGGGATTGTAGAAGCAACAGACTCAGATGGGGAACTCATTTTACAGCAAAGATCCTTCAGGGGGTTATGGCTGCTTTAGGAATACAATGGGACCAACACAAGCCCTGGCACCCCCAGAGCTCAGGTCAGGTAGAAAGAATGAATGAGGAAATAAAGAAACTCCTTTGGAAATTGGTGATAGAAAACAAGATATCACAGCTATGGCTTTTGCAATTTGCTTTGGCAAGAATAAGAGCCAGACCCAGGGAAGATATTCAACTATGTCTCTAGGAATTGGTGTTTGGAATTCATTACCCTGGTCATTCTCCACCTAGTGGGGGATGCAGATAAGGGATGTATATTTCTAATGGTCTGTGGCCACAATCACAGAGCCTGCCTTGGCACTTTGCTGTTCCCAACACAAAACCAGGACATCGGGTCCTGCCTAAGGAGTGCAGAGAAGCACCACTGGTGGCCAAGTGCCGTAGCCCATCCCAAGTGTCCCTGAGCACAGAAACAGCTCCAGCACAGCTCAGCATGGGGGGACCCCTCACCCTGGGCTCAGGGGCTCTCAAGCCCCGCAGATTTGCACTTCCCAGCTGCAGCACCAGCATGGGAGGCCCCACTGAGCCTGCACTGAAGGCAATGCAGCATCAGCCAGGGCTCCACATCAGGGGGAAGACCCTGGGCCTGCCCACACATCCTCTGCTCAAATCCTATGCCTGGGCAACCTCATTTGGCATCTCCAGCCACTTGCTGCAACTGCTGCAGCTTCGCTGCTTTCTGCACTCCCACAGCTGCTGGGGAACACAACAGCACAATTCCACTGTGGCTCTCGATTACACTCACACACTGGGCAGGGGATGATTAGAAAATCACAAAAAAACTGGGCTGCTGCTGGCAACTTTACCAACTTTAAATTTTTTAAAATTTGTTTCTCTATACAGGCTTTGATTTGTGTTTGCCTAGGGTAAAGGAATTTTAAATTCTTTTTTCAAGGGATGTTGCATCACTCAACAGAGATGAGTTTAACATCTCAACAGACTGGGAATGGCCCAAAAGATACCCACAAAGATAACGACCATTAACAAAATACCATCGACCATCAGCAAACATCAAGGAACACCTACCACAGACATCACACCCGAGGACAGTTGGAGACACCTGGTGTGGAAAAGACTGAGAAGGAAATCCAGGAGTGGGACCTAATTAACATCAGAAGAGGAGAAATCCAGGTCAGATAGGAAACCACATAGTGAGAACTACACAACTGGGAAGCAATGAACATTAAACCAATGGATTTCAATGAGTTCAGACTGTATAAAGCTTAGGAGAAACCTAGTAAAACTCACATGTTATTGAATGATTTTCTCTACACAGTCGGGATATGTGTGCATGAAAATATTTCTGTTGCACACCCTGGACAGAATCAAGTAATACCTTGACTCTTTAACACTTAAAGATATTGTTGGAGAGTTTTAGTTTTTCCCGCAGTTTCAGTGACAAGACAACACCATTAGAATAATTTATCCTAATACTCCTGCTTTTATATTGTCAGTTAGGTTTGGGCCAGGGGTGTAAGAATCAACTCCTAGGAGAAGAATTTTTTTAAAAAATCTTTATTCCTTTGTACTGTTTTAGCTCATCTGTTTGAGTGGATGTTAGAGATTGCAAAATCTTGGTATCAATTTTATGGTGTTGAGATTTAGGTTGCACTAGTAAAACTAGAAGAGCTTTAAAGTGACCTTTGAATGCATAAACAGTTAATGGAAGGCTAAAAGAAAAAGGAATAAAAAAACAAAAAAAAAAGCAACCCATAACAAACTCTGACTTTTGTGGGGGCCACATATGCGTTATCTATTGGCTGCTCTGGAAGAGAAGCAGGAATTCCAGATAGCCAGGAGAAGAGCTTTAGGAATGCAAATTAACACTGCTGGGGCAAAGTGTGGACAAGGTACCAGGGTCTTCTAGCCTGGGGGAGGAATTGGGCTGATTCCCTCTGTCTCCCACCCCAAGCTCTGCTTGCACAGATGGAATTTGCACAGCTAAAGGCAGAGCCCATAGTGAGGACATCTGACTGCAACAGAAATTGGTAATTTTCCCTCTCCCCACTCCAACATGTGCTGTCACTGTCTAGGTTATGTAGGGTGTATTAGAGCAGTGGAGTGTTTTTGCTGCCACAAGTTCAGAGAAATCAGTTGGGAATCCAAATATTTCATTATTTAATTTGAGAAAAGTGGTCAATTGATGCAGCCCTAGATGGAGAGAGTGCCCAAAAATGGGAAAAAGATGAATGGTCACCAGAACAGATGCTACAACACTATGGACCAGTCCCTGGGAACCCTCATGGATTCATATCAGGAGATAGTGAATCCATCCATAACTTGAATGGCATAATTAGGTTAAAAACTAAACATTATTGCCATTATTACAATTATTACTATTATTATTATTATTATTAGTAGTAGTAGTAGTAGTACTAGTAGTAGTAGTAGTATGTACTAAAGAATATCTTATCAGCCCTTGGAATAATAACCAACCAGACAGCTCCAGCTCCTGACCTTCCTGCCGACCAATCCACTGAAATGAAGAATGAGACATTTCACCATGGGATGGGATCAGATTATGCATTAAAGGAAAGAGGAGGAGTTTGTGGAAAATTACATTACTCAAACTGCTGTTTGCAAATAGATGATAACTGAAAAGTGGTAAAACAGATAAAAGGAAAGAATGAAGTAGCTCATGTACCAGTCCAAACAGGGAAAGAATGGGAATAGGAGATAGTTTTCGTGGATCCCTGGCAGACCATGGGTTAAACAAATGCTGTTCCTCCTCCGATGTGCTGCAGCAACTCTCATCTTTTTACCTTGCATGACTGTCTTAGGTTGCAATGAAGGATGTGACCAAAAGTGTGTATTGTATCACCATCTGATGAAACCAGTGTTCCTTATCTCTGTGGGAGATAGTATCTGCTAATGGGCCATCTGTTAAAAACCAGATGGGGCAGTCATCTTTATCTTTTCCAGAACCCATGCTTCCTCCAGGAATATATCAATCTGTTAATTGAGTCCAACTGCATGACTGATAAAATTACATCATCCCATTAGGAGATGCTCCAGCCAGGGGGAGGAGCCAAGCATTTCCTACCTACATAAAATCTGAGATTTGGAACACCAAAGCAGCCTTTTTCCACTGGATTCCAGAGGAAAACCAGACCATTCCACATCCACATTCCACTGAACCTTTGGAGGAAAACTGCACCCTTCTACAGGACCACTGCTTCAACTGAACCACATCTGTCACTCCAGGAAGACTGAAGCTGCCATTTAACAGCACTGCTACCAACACCCTGACTGACGAGGTATCAGGTATTCTGACTCGATAAGTGTTGTGTGTTTATTCTTTGTTATACTGTATTTCTATTTTTATTTTCCTAGTAAAGAACTATTATTCCTATTCACATACCTTTTCTGTAAAGCCCCTTAATTTCAAAATTAGAATAATTTGGTAGGAGGGGGTTTGCATTCTCCATTTCAAAGAGAGGATCCAGCATTTCTTAGCAGACACCTGATTTTCAAACCAAGACAGGAGGATTTGGGGTCAGAATCTTGGTGTTTGGGAGGTTTTTACAGACACAAGATGGCCAATGATTTCCTGAGATGAACTTGGGTAAGGAGAAACACCCAGTCCATGGAGCTCTCTTCTTGATTTCCCCCACAAAACAGGATTTGTCATTCCCAATGTGTGAGTGGATTGAGGATGAGGAAATGCCCCGGAGATCCCTTACGAGGAAGTTCTGCAAATCCAGCCCAGGGAGCCGCAAAGAGGAAAGACCCTCCCTGAACCGGGAAGGCGGCCGGCGATCCGGGCAGAGCTCAGAGCTGGTGGAGAAGCCTCATGGAGGAGAGAAGCCCCACAAGTGCTTGGAATGTGGGAAGGGTTTCAGCTACAGGTTCCATCTGATCCAGCACCAGAGGATCCACACTGGGGAGAAGCCCTATGAGTGTGCAGGATGTGGGAAGAGCTTCAGACAGAAGGGCCACCTAAAGCAGCACCAGGTGATCCACACTGGGGAAAAGCCCTATGAGTGTGGGAAATGCATGAAGAGTTTTGGAGACAGCTCCATCCTGTTGCAGCACCAAGTGGTCCACACAAGGGAACGGCCCTACACATGCTCAGAATGTGGGCAGAGCTTTGGGCAGAGCTCCAACCTGAGAAGACACCAGCGCATCCACACCGGGGAGAGGCCCTACGAGTGTCCTGAGTGTGGGAAGAGGTTTCAGACCAGCTGCCATCTCCTCCAACATGAGCAGATTCACACAGAGGCCCTTCCGCTGCCCCGACTGTAGGAAGGGATTCAAGCATAACTCCACCCTCACTGCCCACCGGCGCATCCACACTGGGGAGAGACCCTACGAGTGTCCTGAGTGTGGGAAGAGCTTCTCACAGAGCTCAGCCTTGACTAAAAACCAACGGAGCCACCACTAAAAGAAGCTCTGTGAGTGCCCCAAGTCTGGGAAGAGCTTCATGCTCTGCTCCAGCTCCAACCCCCATGGGAGGATCGGTGTTGGATGATCCCCAGTGACCCCCGTTGGGCAGAGCCCTGGTGATCCGTGGTCCTGGTGATCAACGTTGGGTGGGGGGATGGGAGTTGGAGAGATTTCTCTCCCTTCTCTTTGTCCTGCTGTGATTTGGTTGATAATAAATTCACTCCCTGTGCCCAGGCTGGGTCTGTTATTCCCATTCGGTGCTCGGGGCGGGATCTCTCCTGTTCCTTCTCTCAACTCCCGGGCCTCTCCTCAGCCAATCAGACAATGCGATGAAGAAGAGTCAGCCAATCAGAGCGAGCAGCTGTGATGACTCACCGGTTGCCGGGCAGAGCCGCAGCACCCAGTGTTCCCCACCTGGACCCCACCCTCCCCGCGTAATCACGATCCCCCCGCGGGGTCCCCCCAAGTCTCTCCCCAGTCTCGCCACACAATAAACGGGACCGGGATGAACTAGAAAGCTTTATTGGGAACACTGGGAGCAGCCGGGCGNGGGAAAAGTGGGGCTGGTGGGAGACACAGCCCCCCCTAAAATCAGCTTGGGCATGGAGCGGGGGGGGTCCTGGCTGAGGCCACGGGGAGGGGCTGAAGCCGCTGCTGGGTCAAGAGCTCTGTGGGCAGAGAAAAGGGGGTGACACTGGCCTGGGGGTCGCATGGGTAGCACACATGTTCCGGGGGCGGGGGAACATGACCCCGGGACCCTCCCTTCACCTTCAGGTTGAAGCTGAGCCCCAGCACCAGGAAGATGAAGCCAAACGTGGACCCCCGAAAACATCTCACTGATACCCCTAGCTGCTCTAAGCACCCTCCTAATCACCTGCAGCCCATCCTGGACCCCTTACAACGTCCTCCCAGTCTCTTCCCAGCCTCCCCAGGACCCACCAAAACTCCTCCTGTCCATCTCAGGATCCCATAATCCCATCCCAGTTGCCCTCCACCACCCCAGGACTGCCAAACCTTCTCCCAGTCCTTTCCCAGCCCCATCAGGACTCACCAAGACCCTCCCAGTCTCTTCCCAGTACAACAAACCTCATTCCAACTTCTGTTTTCCAATCCCTGATCTTTTTGCAGCCTCTCCAGACTCACTCAAACTCCATTCCAGTTACACCCAGCACTCACAAGCTCCCTCCCAGTGCCCACCAAGATCCCCAGAACCCCATCCCATTTTCTCCAACATCCTTCAAACCTTTTCTCAGCCCTTCCAGATCCTCAAGCCCTACTCCCAATTTAAACCAGGCTATCTCAAACTCCCTCCCAGTTACTCCCAGAACACCCCAACCCCTCTCCCAGTCCCCTAGCACCTTCCACTCCCTCTGCACTGTGGGGGCTGGGCTGTGCTCCAGGCTGACATGCTCCACCTGGCAGTTAGAGGTGACCCCCACAACTGGGAAGGGTTTCCAGCAGCACAAGGAGCTAGTGTGTCCAGTCCCCATTGGGGACCAGGTCAGAGGCCACCACATGTCCTGAGAGCTCCAGTTGGCCCTGGAACCACCTCAGCTGGATCTGGGCAGGGTAGAAATCCATCACAGAGTAGAGCAGGCAGCTGGGGCTGGGCTGTGAGCTCGAGGGCCAAAGTGAGGTGGACAAACTGGGGGGCACTGGGAAAGAGCAGGGACACACTGGGATCAGCTGGAGGGAACTGGGAAAGATGGGAGAGGGCTGATGTGGCACGGAGAGGGACTGGGAATGAAACTGGAGATAGTGGGGGAACACTGGGAGTGAACAGAGTGGATTGGGGCAATGGGAGAGAGTGTGGAGGTTTGGGATTGGACTGGAAGGGACTGGAGGGGGCATTGGGAGAAAGGGGAGAGATTTGGAAGGGCACTGGGAGGGCACTGGGAGAGAGGGTGGAAGTCTAGGACTGGAGTTAGAAGGATTGGTATGAACTGGGAATGGAATGTGTCTGGACTGAGAGAAACTGGGAGCAACTGTGAGGACATTGGGAGAGACTGGGATGGACTGGGAGAGCCACCAGAGTCACTTGGGATGAGGGGGCAGGAGGCTACAGGGATGGGTATTTCAGTTTGTGAGACGATTTTAAAGAGGGCACTCTGGAGTGAGTGTTGTCTCTTCTGCAGGGTTCCAATAATCCCTTTCCACCAACAGGAAATTAATATTCATAGATCAAAGTGGAAAAAACTCCAACAGTTTACTTACAAACAGTAAGCCCACAAGGCAAGAAAAGAATAAAAGGAAGTAACTTCTAGATATTAAATTGTCAGACCTTATCCCCCACACACACCTGGAACAAAACAACCAAAATGCCAGAGAAAAGAGAAATCCTCGCTCAGGACACACGGTACAGGTGGCACCGGTTTCTCCCTCAGGGGAAAAACCAGCCAGGGGCAATCCCGAAGGAGATGAAAGCCCGGGGCTCGCCCAGCCTTAAACTCCTCCCCAGCTGGGCTCTGCGGGCATGGTCCCGGCAGGCGAAGCAGCAGGGCTGAAGCCTCGGGCTGTTTCTCTCCCGGCTCAGCCCGGCTCACAGCGGCTTTGGGCTGCAGCAGCACCGCTCTGCTCCTGCCAGCGCAGAGCCCCGGGCTCCAACAGAGCAGCTGCTCAGTTCAACTCCAGGCACATCAAGACTCACACTGCAGCCTCTCTGAGCCAAGGAAATGAAAAAAAATTGTCTGCCTGAGCCAAAAATGCTTTTCAAGCAATGTTGGGGTTGACTCAGCAGGAGAGGAAGAAAACCTCAGCCTAAGGCCTAGAAAGGGCTCACTCCCAAGATCCCCCTGTTCACTTAGGCTGATTGGTACTACAAAGTTCTCAGTTCTCTTTGTTAATATTGGTTAATTTTCACTTCAGAAATTATAATATTGTTAATCGCTCTTTCCCATTGGATCTCTCTCACAGACCCTTAATCCCTCCCTTAATCCCTCCCTGCACCCAAGTGTATATATATCCGTGCTTTATCCTGGACCCTGTTTTTTCCGGTTCATTCCTAGTGCAGTACACGCCTTCCTGTTTGTTGTTTTCACCTCATGAAAGTTCTTTCTCTGAACAATCAGATCAAAGCGTTCTGTCTTCATAAAAGTCGCCAGAACCGTTTCCCGAGAATCCACCGGTCAGGCTGTCCGGGCTTGGATCAGGGGGTTTCAAGCTGAGCAAAAACCCACGGTGCAGAGAGAGAGCCGTGGAAAACCCAAGCAGCGAGGCTTCAAAACACCCACACAGAGAACAAGGAACCTCTCCCTGCCCCGGCCCTCACACAACCTGTCCCGGGCTCCAGGGGTTAAGATACGAAGACCATTTTTGGGCACAAAGCAGAGGATCATGGAATGTACCATCACAGTAAGTCACTCCAAGAGAATCGTGTATACAATAATCACATGTATCTAAAAGCAGATACTGAACTCTGGATCCAGCAATGTGCACATAGGACAGTAGTGGAGAGGCTGAAGGGACACCAGGGGAGATGTGGAATGTACAAACAGAGCAAACCCTCCAAAGGCTTTTACCTGATTCCCAGCTTTTTCGTGCTTCAAAGGCTTTGACTACTGGATTTGAATGAACTGAGATCTCACCGTGCAAAGCAGAGCAGTGTGGAACCAGGAACTGGTGCTGGAGTCAAAGTCTGCACTTGTCACATCTCAGTTTTAAAAATATATTGAATAAAAAACTTCATTACCCACAACATTTCCCAGCCCATCCTTCCTCACAAATTTAAAAACACAACAGAACTTTTCCAAAAGGGTAAAAAATAAAGTAAAATGAACATTGAAAATGTTCCCTCATAAAAGGTCATGTTGAGAAAATACAAAATAATGAAGTGTGTCTAGAAAAACCAGCTGTAATTTCTCAGGTATTTGGCTCAGTGTCAGCTCAGAGCCAGCTCTGTCTCTCAGGTGCTCAAGTCCCCAGGCCAGCTCTGAGCAGCCTCTCCCGGCTTTCCAGCCCAGCTTTCCCTGGCTTGGCACTCGGTGTTCCATGGTGCCCCTGCCCCACTCAGCTCCCCGTGCCCTGCAAAGGTGCCCAGGCTGCTCTCAGTGCTCCTGGGTGTCACTGAGCGAGGCAGTGAAGAGCCCCGGGGCCCAGGCAGAGCCCTGAGGGACACCCCTTGTCCCCGGTCTCCCGCAGGACACGGAGCCACTGCCCACAAGGCCCTGGCACGTCCGGCCGCCCAATTCCTCCTGCCCCGGCCAGTCCAGGCTGCAGCCCCAGGGCTCTGCAGGGCGGGGGTGGGGCTGGGGCTGTCGTCTGGGACCATGGCCAAAGCCTCCTGGGGCTCTGGGCAGGGCAGGGGCTACAAGGCCACGAGTCCGGGGTTTCTCCGTGCTGCTTCCAGGCTGTCCCTCTGCTGGGTTGGGTGCTGGGTGTGGCCCTTTGTGACACGGGTGTGTGTCAGGGGCATTGCTGATGCAGGACATTGTGGTGCTGTCATGAATGAGAGTGTTTGAGATCACTTAAAAATCAGTGGCAAGGGCATGAACAAAATTTAGATTTAATATTAAGCAACAAAGCTTAATAGGTTTGGTGGCAAGATTCACTCTTCTGCCTACAGGAGAGCTAAGGCACAACAAGGGAAAAGAAGCAGCTACAAAATCCATCAAAATCCAGACAACTAAAACACAAATGAACTGAGAACTCTCTAGGGGAGTTTGCTGGGTGTGTGCTGTGCTCAGGTGCACGGGACAAAAGACAGTCCGGGCAGAGATTAGAAGGAACACGGCCTAAAAACTTAACAACACTGAGCAGCACTTAAACGTCTACCTTAATTTGAAACTTAACTTATACCTTAGGCCTGGAAATTCAACAGAGGAATAACACTTAACAACATTTAAGCTATCTTATAAAATCCAAGTTCTACTTAGCAACTTAAGAGAAAAACAACACTCAATTTATGAATTACATTTAACAGCTTAGAAAAAGAACAACACTTAGCAGCATTTAATTAAGTTCATAACTATAACTGAACCTTGATTACAAGCCTAACTTAGATATCCAAAGTACTTCCACATCTAGAAAAGCAATATTTCTCCCAGATTTGCTGTAGCAAATGTGTAGGGGCAAACAGAGACAGGAACAGTCAATGTAAGCAAGATACCTGTGAAAACTTCCTCTCAGAGCTCAGTGAAATCCTCACTTCAGATGTTTTTGCATCTCCCGCTGGGTGAAGGATCGGGCCTTGAGGAGTGAGGGGATCGGCCCAGGACACGTCGTGTTTCCATGATCCTCCAGGCACAGCAAAGTTGAGGGTTTGCTGGCTCTGAGAGGCCCCCTCAGAGGGACACTGCTGGTCACAGCCCACGGTGGCCCAGAAGAGCTCAAAGGTCTCCTTTGGTATTTCTTTTGATGGGGTCACAAGAGAGCGGGCTCCAGTCCTAATGATGTTTCATCCCAGCCACAGTTTGGGTCAGCACTTACTCTAGAAGTGGGGGAATGCATCACCACACTGGGATCTCAGGGGTGCCCATGGCCTGGGTGACGCTGGCCCAATGCCAGGCACCCACCAAAGCCACGCTGACCCTGCCCCTCTCCAGCTGAAATAGGGGAGAGAAAATTTAACCAAGAGATCCTGGGTTGGGATAAGACCAGGGAAAGATTCTCACCAAAGAGCTAAAGAGGAACAACGGAGCCAGCCTGGGCACAGTGAGTGAATTTATTATCAACCAAATCACAGTAGGATAAGGAGAAGGGAAANAAATCTCTCCAATCCCATCCCCCCACCCAATGAGGATCACCAGGACCACGGATCACCAGGACTCTGCTCAACGGGGGTCACTGGGGATCATCCAACACCGATCCTCCCATAGGGGATGGAGCTGGAGCAGAGCACGAAGCTCTTCCCAGACTTGGGGCACTCACAGGGCTTCCCTTAGTGGTGGCTCTGATGGTTTTTAGTCAAGGCTGAGCTCTGTGAGAAGCTCTTCCCACACTCAGGACATTCGTAGGGTCTCTCCCCAGTGTGGATGCGCTGGTGCCTGATGAGATGGCAGTTTTGCTTGAATCCCTTCCCACAGTCGGGGCAATGGAAGGGCCTCTCCTCTGTGTGAATACGCTCATTTAGAAGGAGATGGCAGCTGGTCTGAAACCTCTTCCCACACTCAGGACACTCGTAGGGCCTCTCCCCGGCATGGATGCGCTGGTGTCTTCTCAGGTAGGACATCCACCCAAAGNTCTTCCCATTCCAAACAGGTGTAGGGCCGTTCCCCTGTGCAGATCACCTGGTGCAGCCTCAGGTGAGATATGGTGCAGAAACTCTTCCCACATTTCCCACAGTCATAGGGCCGTTCCCCATTGTGGATCCTCTGGTGCTGGATCAGGTTGGAGCTCTGGCTGAAGCTCTTCCCACATTCCTCACACTCGTAGGGCCTCTCCCCAGTGTGGATCCTCTGGTGGTGGATCAGGCTGGAGCGGTCTCTGAATCCCTTCCCACATTCCCCACACTTGTAGGGCTTCTTCCCAGTGTGGATCCTTTGGTGCTGCATCAGGTTGGAGTTCTGGTTAAAGCTCTTCCCACATTCCCCACACTCATAGGGCTGTTCCCCAGTGTGGATCCTCTGGTGCTGGATGAGCTTGGAGCTATAGCTGAAACCCTTCCCACATTCCAAGCACTTGTGGGGCTTCTCCCCTCCATGAGGCTTCTCCACCAGCTCTGAGCTCCGCCTGGATCTCCTGTTGCCTTCCTGGCACAAGGAGGGTCTTTCTGCCTTGCAGCTCTCACAGCTGGATTTGCAGCCCCTACTCATGAGGGAACTCTGGGTCTTTTCCTCCTCCTCCATGCACCCACGCCTTGGGAATGGAAACTCCTGGTATAGGGAAAAAACAATAGGAGATGGGCTTGGGCCAGGGGTTTTTCTTGGCCCAAGTGCAACTCAGGAAGACATTGGGCATCTGGTGTCGTTAAGAACCACCAAAACACAAAGATTCAGCCCAAACATCTTCCAAACATCAATACACAGAAAAAACCCCACAAACAGCAAGATTTAGTCAGGATCCCCTCCAAAACATAAAGATTCAGTCCCCACAAAAAACCAAAGCAACAATGCTTAGGCCAATAAAGCTCAGAAACACCAAGATGCACTGCTGTGAGTCATGGATCCCCCTCCCCTGTAACCTGCTACATGTGGGGGGGACAACGCTCTGGGGGCTGGGGGAGAGGCTGCAGACACAGGGAGAGGTGGAACCATGTGCTGCTTCCTGTTTCTTCTCCTCCTGTTTCCCTGCTCTTCCTCACACTCCTCTTCCTCCTACTATTCCTCCTTCTCCTGTACTATCCCACCTTCTCCTCCCACATGCATCCTATGACCAGTTTGTTCTTCAACCCAGCTTCTCCATCCTTTCTCCTGCTGCCCCCAGGCCCAGCACCCACTGCCGGCTCCCTCTTCCCCCCAAACCCACAGCATCCCAGTGCAGGGGCAGGGATGGAGCTGGGGCAGCTCAGGCTGGGGCAGTGCTGGGCTCTCGGCCGCTCCCGCCCGCACTCGGTCCCTACTGCAGTTGCTCACGCCACGACAGCGCGGGGGGGCCCGGCCTTGGCGCTGCCCCCCTCCCACCTCCCGAAATTCCCCTCGTGGGGGGCGCTGGGGCCCGGGGCGGGGGCGCAGGTGGGATCCAGGTGGGGAATGCTGGGAGCTGCGGCTCCCAGCACAAGGGAGGATGATCCCAAAATACCTCTGAAGGGTCCCTTGGGAGCATGTTGAGGGAGTTTGCACACTTTCCCAGAGGTAATCAAGGACATGGACACCCAGGGAGACAATAAGGGAAGTCCAGAAGGGATTCAGACAACAGGAGATGGATGCTGTTGGTGTGCTGGGAAGGGAATGGGTGAAGGGGAGTGTGCAGGAATACGGTTCAGGAAAGAAGAGGCAAGAGGAATCTATGTGGTAAGGAAATGGATGATGGAAAAGAGGAATAAGAGAAATATACTGAGGATTGGGATGTTTTCAGCAGGCTTTTATCCTCAGAAGTTGCCAGCTGATCCAGACACTTTGTATCACCGGTCTCCAGGACAGGCAGACAAGGAGGTCAGGATTTCAGGGGGTTTCTCTGCGCTGGGAGCGGCAGGAACGGGCGCAGAGGGGCGGCACCGGGAGCACAGGCTGGGGGCTGTGGGGAGCTGCGGGGCCGGGCCGGGGCTGTGGGGCAGCCGGGGCTCAGCGCCGGGCGCTGCCTGAGCCCAGCACACCCGGGCAGGGCCGGCAGTGGCCCCCGGCCCCCAAGAGGCTGCACGACGCCCCAGCTGCTGCCCAGCCCCGTGGAGCTGCCAGCCCTGCCCGCCGGGGGGGCCGTGTTTGGACACTGCGGCAGGACAGGGACCGGCTCTGGGATACGGGCTAGGGAGGGCGGGGCAGCACAAGGACCAGGAGCAAGGAACAGCTGGGAAATGTGGATTGGACATGGAAAAATCATCTTTTAAGCATTTTGTTTGGGTCACTGGAGAAATGAAACTTCATTCTTCTTCTGGAAGTTCACGAATTTAGCAGGACCTTGGCTGAGCAGCAGTCTGTGTGGTCAGTTAATAACATTTTCTGAACCTGATGTGTTCTGCTGTCTCTTCCTTATGTACACGTCCCTGGCCCTATCTCCAAGCAGATTCCCAGCATCTGCACTAAAATGGAGCTGGGACAATTCTGAGGATTAACAGGGAATTGCAGGACCTGGACTGAGGATTCCCTGCTCTAGCCAGAATATTGTATGACTTTTTAAGCCCAGATAGCCTCAGTATTGTGGTACAGAAACGAGAAACAGAAAAACTTCAGAAAATGAAATAAAACCAAAAAGATTGGTGCCCCAGCCATGGGTCTTCCAGACTCAGAAAAGAAATTAGAATTATATGTGTGTTTGAGTACATATTATATTATTGGCTTTTAACAAATATTAAAATGAATGCTATATGTATAATGTTGGAAAACTTTGCTGTATGAATATAGTTTATTTTAGTCTCACTATTAACAAAACCTAAAAATAGTATGGTGATAAATATATTTTTCTTGCAGTATACCATGCTAATGTAAAAAGCTTTTGTACATGTGACTAAATCACAGAATGGTAGAAAAGAAAATAATCAGGAAATTCTTCACATTCTTGGACTATGAGACTCCAGACCCCCAGAGAAGAAAAAAATGTTGATTTACAAGTTGAGGGGGGGAATGATTTTGAATAATGCATGAAGACTTAAAAATATGTAAGAGATGGATGCATTTAAGGAAGTGTTTTCTGAGTTAAGGTATGCTCTTGGTTGAAGAACAAGCACCCTGCTGTTATAACGTTTTGCTTTATTGTTTGTCTCTAAATGACTTTTATTAAACCTTTAAATATTTACAAGGAAAGTGAACCACATTTCTTAAAATGTGGATATTACATAGGGCCATGCAAAAGGAATTTTTCTGCTAAAATGTTTAACCCAGTGGCCAGAGTGGCCTCATTTTCCTCATTGTCTGCAGAATTGTGCAGCCACAGCTTTAATGGGACCTGAGGCCCAAAAATTGAAGGCAGGAGGATCTCCTGTTGTTCAACTCTGGCACCAAGTTAAAGCTTTGATAACCAAAAGAGCCTCTACATGGATGAGAAGTGCTCAGTGACTACAGAATGAAACTTGTTCAGTGGCACAGGAGAATTTAGAATTGAAGACCGGGGAAGGGTTTAACCCAGCCTTCTGTTTGAACAGCCTGCACAGGGGCTGGGAACAAACCCATGGCTGCATTCAAGTGACAGAGCTCCAGAGCCAGGCTGGGAGAGGTTGATGAGACATTCCCTGGCCTGAGGAACAAAATGTGTTCATGAATGGGTCTGCAGGGAAAGGAGAAGAGAAAAGAGTTCCAAGACGCGCTCTAAGGAAAGGGAATTAGACCAAGAGTTACACTTTGCCTAAGGAGTGCAGAGAAGCACCACTGGTGGCCAACTGCTGTGGCCCATCCTAAGTGTCCCTGAGCACAGAAACAGCCCCAGCACAGCTCAGCACAGGAGGGCCCCTCACCCTGGGCTCAGGGGCTCTCAAGCCCCGCAGATTTGCACTTCCCGGCTGCAGCACCAGCATGGGAGGCCCCACTGAGCCTGCACTGAAGGCAACGCAGCATCAGCCAGGGCTCCACATCAGGGGAAGCCCCTGGGCCTGCCCACACATCCTCTGCTCAAATCCTATGCCTGGGCAACCTCATTTGGCATCTCCAGCCACTTGCTGCAACTGCTGCAGCTTTGCTGCTTTCTGTGCCTGCACTGCCACAGCTGCTGGGGAACACAAAAGCACAATCCCACTCTGCCTCTCAATTATACTCACACACTGGGCTGGGGGAGATGGGAAAATCACAAAAAAATCGGGCAGGTGTTGGAAACTATGCCTAGTTTAGGTTCTTTTAAAATTTTCTTTCCCTACTCAGGCTTTGTTTGCCTTAGCCTTGGGGAAAGGAATTTTAAAGAGGTTTTTTTTAAGGGATGTTACACGACTTCCTCGAGATGAGTTTAACATCTCAACAGACTGGGAATGGCCCAAAAGATACCCACAAAGATAACAACCATTAACAAAACATCAAGGACCGTCTGGAAACACCAAGGAACATCCACCTCTGCGAGGGACTCCTGGCTTCTTTGTATCAAACTGGGCGCGTGGAACGAGACTCAGACGCTCTGTAGATGCTAAAGGCTACAATTGCAGTTTATTATAANAAACTCTGCAAGAAGCTGCCCGGCACAGCCACGTGCAGATTGGAGAGATAAAGAGGGAGAAAGAGAGAAGGGGGATGGTTGAGAGAGAGTAAGGGAGGTAGAGAAAGGAAGAGAAAAAAGAGAGAAGAAGAGCAAGAGAGCGACTTCCTGTTTGTAACATAATAAATCCTTTTCCACCATGAATATTCTAATCCCTCAAGAACCTATCCCGTNCAANATACTAATTCTATAACATTTACATATAGCCTATGGGAATCCTTATATTAGCATAGGATATTACATTCTAAGTTCTAAGATCTAATCTNTNGGTGGGGACCAGTCTTTTGNGTCTTTGGCNTTACCCTCAGGCNAAAAGCATTGTTTAATCAAGGGTGGACNAGCTTCGCCGAGCCATCCTATTGTGTACCTGATTATTCAGTAACTAGGGCTTGGTATCTCGAACGTGGCTTTCATTTCAATTTCATTCATGGTTTCTATATTCCCAGAATCTGAGCATTCATATTTGCACGATTGCTCAGTTTCATCTTCTCCAACACACCTCCAGACATAGTCCCAAGGTATAGCTGGAGACACCTGGTCTGGAAAAGGCTGAGAAGGACATCCAGGAGTGCAGACCTAATTAACATCCAAAGAGGAGAAATCCGGGTGCAATAGGAAACCAAATAGTGAGGACTACACAAATTGGAAGCAATGAACATTAAACCAATTGGCTTCAGTGGTTTCAGACTGTATAAAGTTTAGGAAAATTCTAGTAAAGCTCATGTGTCATGAAATGATTTTCTCTGCACACTTGGGCCATGCGTGGATGAAATTAATTCCGTCACACATCCTGGCCAGCATCAAGTAATGCCTTGACTCCCTGACACTAAAGTTGTCGATTTAAAAACAGATTCGGGGGGCGACTCATGTGAATCATCCAATGGCTGTTCAGGATGAGAAGCATAGGTTCCAGACAGCCAGGAGAGGAGCTTTAGAAATGTACATTAACACTTCTGGGGTAAAGTACACATGTACCATTTGAATTATAGAATTAGATTAGAACTGTCCATGAAATAAAAATCAACCAGACAGATGCACCTCCTGACCTTGTTGCCAACCAATCTAGGCCAAAGAACAAGGGACATTTGTAAAAATGAAATTACTCCAGGTGTGTCCCACCCCGAGGGTCTCTCTAGGCGTGAGACCTCCTCAGAGAGGACATGCAGGTGATCAGGAGTCTGGGTTCTCTCGGAGTGTCCCACAAGAAAGCTTCTTGAGATGACCTTGTGTTGTTGCAAAGCTGTTTATTTATCTTATCTTCTGAAATGCTTCAATCAGCCCGATACAGGTCTGCTCTGCAAGGTGACCATCACAGAACTGCCCAGAGGCGGGCTGTGCCAAATCTTTTATACCTAAAACTACATATACAATGTTTACAAACTTTTTCCAATGCCATGCAATCTCTTTACAATGTCCACTTCTTTCCCCATCCAATCTGTGGTTCCCAGGATGCATCCCCAACATGGATGACACGAAGAAGAAGGAAGAAGGAGCCCACCACACCCAGGTTCCTCCATCTTGACCACATGGCCCTTAATATAAACAATCCAAAAACCTACTTATTCTACATTCTAATATTCTATTTTACACTCTGCAAGCTCTCATGTTTTGTGATTCTTCCCTCAGTGTTGGCAAATTCTCCCAAGGAGCTAAATCCAGCCCCTGCAGCTCTTGGCCACTATTTGGGGGTCTCAGAGGGGTCTCCCATGGGGGGATTTTGCATCCCCAAAGGAGTCAGGGAGACACCCTGGACTCCCACATCTCCCCCCTCTGTTTGTACTAAAAAGACCTCCTTCATGGTTCGGTCCAAAGCCCTCCGGATACAATGAAAAACACAAGGCAAAACAATCAGGAAGACAACAAAGAAAATAACAATTCCCACTAATATATAAAACCCAACTTTCAAGATCTCCCTCCATAAGGGTGAGAGGTCAAAAAAGTCGAACAAATCATCCATCCATGGCTTCTTCAAGTTTTGCCACACCCTCTTGTAGTTGTTTTATGTTCTCATGGATTGATTTTGTATGATCGGACAGGTTCATGCAGCACTCAAATTCTTCACATCCATGCCCATGAGTCAGCAATAGATAATAAATTGCTGCTCTGTTCTGAAGGGTTGCTTTCCTCACACTGTTGACATCCGTTAACATGTCACTCAGTGCATTGGAGATAGCTTTGGTGTTTTTGCTCAACCAGCAACCCAAACGATCCAATTGGGTCAAGGCCACCCCTGATGCTGTTTGGGGAGAGAATATCGCTACTGAAATTTTCTTTGCCTTGTTCCACATGTAAAAGTTATTATCACAGTTCGGATCATACTGTTGAATCCCTCTTTTTTCTCTATGCTTTAATTTCCTCAAAATTTTCTTATCAGGTGTTAACAATGTAAGTCTCCCAATGCTGCATGGACCTCCTTTGATGTTTGCAGGGATAGCAGGCCAGATTTTGTCCCCGCAAATGAAAAAAATTCCTTGTGGCAATCGCACAGAAACTTGGGAGAATGGTTTGTTTAAAACCCACGTATCATTACACCATAAACTAACATTCTTATAAACATCTCGGTTTGGAGTGACATCTATTTGTTTTTTTGTCACTTCCGAACCTCTAAACTCCATACAAAAATCCATTCTCATCGAACCAAAGATCTCTAATTCCTCTGGCTCGAAGGAAGCCACAGGGAGAGACTGAACCCATGCGTACCATTCATCTATCTTCGGGGTTGCCCATTACTCCACTGGAACCGCCACCAGACACGTTGAAAACGGTTTTTTCGGTCTGGAATGCGTCAAGGAAATTGTGTCCAACCCCGCTGCCTGTGCTAAACTTTCCCACACATTCTCCCTGGGCTGCATCATCAGTAAATCCATCTCATTGCCTAGTACAGTTGACAAAAAAATCAAACACAATCCCATAGAAACAAACATGATTCCCCCCGAGTCCCTCAATTTTTTTCCGCGTCACCCGAAGAAGAATTCGTGCTGTTGCTCTTGGTCCTGTTTTGCGAGTCCCTTTCTTTACTCTCAGGGCTGGCTTCTGCTTGTGTTGGAGCCCGGTATGGTTTGACACATTTCGCAGGCACCCACTTCAGACCTTTATCTGTGGAGGTGCAAGCAAAACCTTTTCCCCAAGTGATTAGTTTGAAAGGTCCTTCAATTCTACCTGTTTCTAAATTTCTGATAAAAAACAAAGGATTTTCTTTTAGCTTTGCCCTTGTATAATTTGAAAAATGTCTTATAATTGGTGGTGTCGGCTCTGAAAAAGATCCATTCAAAAAATTTAGCATGTATAAAACTTTATACAATCGCATGTGAGGCGTTGTCTCTGACTCCCCCATTTTTTGTTTTTCAAGAAGTGCTTTCAAAGAATGGTGTGTCCTTTCTATAATTGCTTGTCCTGTGGACGAATGTGGAATGCCAAACATGTGTTTGACACCCCATTTTTTCAAGAATTTGTCCAGGACTTTTCCAATATAAGTTGGTCCGTTATCTGTTTTCACTTCTTGTGGCACACCTAAAGATGCAAACGCCTGTAGAAAATGTCCATATGCATGCTGTGCCATTTCGCCTGTGTGCAATGATGCGAAGATTGCCCCTGAAAAGGTGTCAACCGAAACATGGATATTTTTTAACTTGCCAAAAGGTGAGTACTTTGTGACATCTGTCTGCCATAATTGAAGACTTTGCAATCCCCGTGGGTTAACTGCTCCCATGGAGATTGGCGGCTGTATCATCTGACAATCTGGTCAGGTTTGTACTATTTCTTTTGCTTGACTTTTGGAAAGGTGGAAAGATTTCATCAATGCCTGTGCATTTTGATGAAAAAATGCATGACTTAATTTGGTTGTTGGAAAATGTCTGGTAAAGTTTGCAAGACCGTCATAGTCAATTTATCTGCCTGCGCATTCCCTTCCGCTAAAAAACCTGGGAGGGATGAGTGCGCTCTAATATGTGTAATAAAGTATTTGTGTGTCCTGCTTTCCAACATTGTTTTCATGCATGAGAGATAGGAATACAGAAGATCATTACTTGTTTCTCTCAAAAGCGATCCTTCCAACCTTTTTACTATATTTGCTACGTATGCTGAATCTGTGACCAAATTGAGTGGTTGTGGAAATAATTCAAAAACTCTAACTACTGCTGCCAATTCCTCAATTTGTGGTGATCCTTGCACTATTTTCACATTTGATTCCCATTGTCACATAATTGAATTTTGCCACGTGATTGCCGATTTGCCTGTTTTTCCAGAACCACCAGTGAATACTGTGATTCCATCCAATGGTTCTTCACTTACTTTTGATTTTTCCCTAAATCTTAATTTTACCTGTAATAATTTGTGACTTGGGTAACTAATTGAACATCTGCCTGGGTAATCTAAAAGTGCAATTGCCAAATCCTGCGATTTTTGAAATGCCCAATCAAAATATTTTTTCTTCAATGGTAAATATATCATTGAAAAATCCCTGCCCACCATTGTCATCAACCTTGTTCTTCCTTTTATTATCACTTGAGCTGTCATTTCTAAGTCTGTAAGAATTGTCCTTGGAGATCTATAAGATAAAAAAATACATTCTATAATTAGAAGAGGGTCTTTTTTACATTCGTCCCACTGAAAAATCAAACCATATAGCTGTGTTTCTTCTCCCAACACTGCGAAATGGAATGGTAAATGGTCCACATATCGGTGCGCTTGTCTATTTTTTATCAATTCTGCAATCTTTCGCAAGCTTGCTTGTGCTTCTGGTGTAAGAGTCCTGGGGGATTTGATGTCATTGTCTCCTTTCAGAAGATCAAACAAAGATGAGAGATCTTCATTCGTGATTCCCAAAATCTATCTCATCCAGTTGATCTCTCCAAGGAGTTGCTGCAAGTCCTGAACATTGTTGACTTTTGAGCTGATTTCCAATTTTTGAGGTCTTATTGTTTGCTCTGCGATTTTCCATCCAAGATATTTCCAGGGTGCAATTTCTTGAATTTTTGAAGTGCTGACTTCGAGTCCTGCTTTTTGTACTTCTTCAATCATGCAACTGCAGTTCTTGGTCTGTTGTTGCAGCAATGAGCAAATCATCCATATAATGGATGATCCTTGCTTTGGGATATTTGTGCCTTGCTGGAGCCAAAGTTTGCGCCACATACCATTGACAAATTGTTGGTGAATTTTTGAGGCCTTGGGGTAAAACAGCCCAATGGTACCTCTTCATTGGTTCTTCTCTGTTCAAACTTGGGACAGAAAACGCCATGCAGTAGACATCATCTTCATGAAGTGGAATACTAAAAAAGCAGTCTTTCAAGTCAATAATGACAAGAGGCCAGTTTCTGGGAATCATCGTGAGTGATGGGAGTCCTTGTTGGAGAGGTCCCATCTCCTCCACTATTTCATTCAGTTGTCTGAGGTCATGAAGCAATCTCCACAATCCAGAAGCCCTTTTTCAAATGACAAACACAGGAAAATTCCAGGGGCTATTTGTTGGTTTTATATGTCCTTTTTGTAACTGTTCTTTCACTAAAATTTCAAAGCACTCAATTTCTTTTTCTCCAAGGCCCACTGATCCACCCAACAAGGTGTATCAGTTTTCCATGTCAATTTTGGAGTGGCGAGTGCCGCAGTGAGCCCTACTAAAAATCCATCGTCAGGTACATGTTCCACTGTGAGAGGAGATCTCTTCCCCATACAGTGAATGGCTTTTGTACTATAAATGGATGAGCAATAGCTGTCTTTTGTGTGGGTCCTGTGAGAATTATTGGATTTTCACTCTGCAGGCATATAGAACTTCCTCCAATGCCTGTAATTTGACCCAAAGGTCCTATCAAGTTCCATTCCCGTGGCCATAAAAGATATGAAATAAGTGTTACGTCAGCTCCGGTGTCCACCATCCCTGTGATGGTGATTTCCCTCTTATTGTATGTTAAGTCACAAGTAATAATTGGTTGTTCACGGGTTATGTACTTCAACCATAACGCATGTACTTCAATATGGTCATTGTAATATGGATGCCCTTCGCCCATCGCCTGCATTACTTGATGCTCCAATGATGCGATGGCAGAGCTATTGGTTTTGCTAGTTGAGTGTTTTGTGGAATTGTCAATGGGGGTCGAAGAGCCCTGGCTAAAATTGTCAGCTCTTTGAAACAGTACGCCGAAACAACAGTGGGATATATTATCAGGCCAAAGACGCTACACCGGTCTCTGCCTATTATCAAAAAGTCTTGTCTCTTTCGACATGGTGCTTTGAATCCTGTAGGTATAGATGGGGGATTCTTCATTCAAAAAACAAACTACTTTTGAAACTGACAGGATGTACTGCGTTCATGGTGGCAGCAAATCCCTGCAACAGGGGATATCCACTAGTGCCCTTCTGAGGGAGTCAGATTGACGTTCCCCGACAATTGTAGTGTCTGTGCTGTTGTTGATGCTGTCCCTCGTGTCACTGCCATGACTTCTGTCATCGCACGTTGGGGTGCCGCGCTTTTCTTGACGTTTTTTGGCAACGGCAATGGTTTTCCATCCACATCCGTTTGAGAATAACATTCACTTGCCAGATGTCTTCCTCTTCGACATCTAGGGCAAAGCTCCGATGGTTTGGAAGTTTTTGTGGATTGTGGACAATTTCTCTTAAAATGTCCACGTTCCCCACAATTGTAACATTTTCCTTCAGATGGATTCTTCTTCTTTTGATTTGCAAAAACCTGTGTTTGAAGAACTTCTGTTATCTGCTCCTTGACTATTGAAGCTATATGTTGTGGAGTTCCAATTTTGTCACAGGCTTCAACCATCTGCATCAAAGTCAGATCACCTGGAATAGCACTGATGACCCTCTTACATTCTGGGTTTGCATTTGCAAATGCAAGGCTTCTCAGCAGATGTGGCCTGGCTGATTCTTCTATAGTTTGTCTGTCTGTAGCTTGAGTAAGTTTGTCAACAAATGTAGAAAAAGGTTCAGATGGTCCTTGTTTGATTTCTGTGTAAATGATGATATGTGTCCCTGCTGGTGAAACTTGAAGAATTGCTCTGCATGCTGCTTCCTTGACATCTGTCAGCACTTCCTTTGGAAGTCTGGTGGCTTGTGCTGGATTGTTGTGAGGAGGGTCCCCTGCTAGTTCTGCCACAATGAAGTTGGCATGCGGACCACTCTGGTATTTATTTTGCAGCTCCTGCAGGGCTCTTCTCCATTTGCTTTCCCACATAAGTCCTTGTGTGTCAGTAAGTATCAATGACACAAGAGATCTTATGTCATATGGAGTCAAGTCATATTCATTATTAAGTCATATTAAAAGTACCTTTTAAAAGTTGTTTAAAATATGAAGATCCCAGTCCAAAATCTCTAATTGCCTTAATTAAGTCTTTAACTAATTCATGATTTAATTTTTGCCATCTCGGATTTTGTCCTTGTGGATCATAATTCACTGGCATAGCTATCTCACCAGTCCCAATGGCAGGACATTCTCTGCTTCTTGTCAAGCCCATTCTGATATTTGTCCAATCTACTAAAGTGTCTTGTGCTGCAGACATCTGTGTCTCTGCAGGAATTTGTCTGCGAAAAGGAACTATTTGTTGAGATTGGGGCCAAGCTGCTGCCTCATTCATTCTTTGTTCCATAGATATTGTTGGTATTTGTGGTTCTTGTTGCATTGTTCTGGCTGAAAAATTCGAGAACTTTGTGGAAATTCGGCCCTTTTCTGGAGATGAGGTTCAAAAACTGTTCCAATTTGCTATAAAATCTCTTCAAAAATATTTTTCAGAATCACAGCCACAGAGCTTTGAATCTCTCCAGCGCTTGTCGTGCTCACTGATGCTGTAATACATAAAGTGTTTCCCGGATCTTCTGCAGAATCCTGTGGAATTTTGCTTTCAACGTCCATCTGTTTTTTGTATTTAACTGGAAAATAATCTTGTACTGTTAGTTGTGAGTTACGAGATGGCGCTGTTGGCCTCGCTTGGAATGGCTCTCTTTGTTGTTGTCGTGGCCATGGCAACTGCTCGGCCTCCGGCACCTGGACCCGCCCTCCAGGGGTGTGGCCACTCCTCCCTCGGCCATGCCTCCGTCCGGCACGGGCCGGCCCTGCCCTGCATCTTGCAGCCTGCCTGCCGTCAGAGTCACTGCTGTGGTGACTCATTTCCGGCCCTTCTGAGCTGGAATCACTGCTCTCTGAAATAGATCTTGGCCCTCGGGCCCACATGCTGTGACGTCTATCTATATTTGAGTGTCCCTGTTCTGTTCCTGTCATTTCCGAGTTCGGGGATATTGGCATCTCCAGGTACTGCACTTGCGTGTGTTCCCTACATCTAGGTCGAACCACGCATGCGTTGCCGGCTGCTCCTGGGTTGGACTGTCCTTCTGACCCCCCTCCTGGGTGTGGCCCGCCCCCCCGAGCATGGATGGCCCTGCCGCCGCTTGTGTGTTAGCCGCCGAGACCCCCTCCATCCCCGGCATGGGCAGCGCCACTCCCACAAATACCGCCGTGCCGGTCCCGCCTGGAATCGCCTCCCCCCGGTCGCGAGAAATCCCCCCGGCCGCCGCCTGTGTGGCTCCCGCGTCTGGGACTGATCTCGCCACCCCTGGGGATGGCTCTGGCTGGGCTCCCGATGAGGCGCCACTTACCAATGCGGTTTTTCCATGGACAACGAATCGCGCTGGGATTTCTATACTTATATCTCCACCCCCTGTCACTGCTGTGTGCGTCCCTGTCCCCCCTGCCCCGCTTTCCGAGATCTGTGGCTTCCCTCTCCGCGAAAGTGGTGACAAAGCCGGTAAAATGTAGCTGGTTTGAAATCCCGATAGTGTTGCAGTTACTCTGTGCATTCCCGCAGCACCATGGATTGGAGTTATGGTTTGTTCTGCCATTGTAGAAGTATAGGGTATAGTGTGTCCCGTTTCGTTTCCCTCCCTTGATCCCCCCACTGCCCCCGGGGTAGAATGCAATTGTCTCCCTGCTGGTGGTGAGGATATTTTTGAGGGACTGAAAAAACAAAAGTCTAAATCATCAAAATTCTTTGGGAAAACCTCCATTCTGAGTTTTCCCGATTTAGGGGTAGGTTCAGGTAATTCTAGGAATTTGGGTGAGTCTGAGGAATCTAGGATGTCCGAAGACGAACTGCTCTGCTGCTGGCAGATGATTTGTGTAGACACCAGCTGCTGGCTGGATGTCCCCTTTTAAGTCCTGAGAGACTCTCTATGGCCTTCAGAGGACTAGAAACTTTTATTGTTTCAGCAGACACTGCCTCACTCGTGCTGCCGTTAAAATATCCTTTGCTTTATTATCTTTCATTGTCACAGCATGGTATACATCTCTGTTCACCAAAATTCTATTTTAAATATCTGATTTGTCCCAGCTCAAGGGTAATGCAAACGTACCCACACAAGCAAATCTCTGAGTTCATCCTTCGTTACTGTAATTGGATGGGAGGAGACCGAAAACTTAAACATAGATAATATTTGGACCTGTTCGTGGCTGAAAGATCCACTCATTATGTGTGTGCCTATAGTGTATCTTAAATCTGAACAGCCTTACCCAAAAGTAAGATTCCCAAACTGAGTCAGAGTTCTCCTGGGCGTCCGTCCAGCAGATGCACAGGGAGAGGAATTCCTGGGATCCTCCCTTCCAACACGAGTCTGGGAGCTGACTTTTCTGGCACCGGCTCAAGGTCTCTCTTCTGCAGCTCTCTTCAGGTGGATTTTCAGGGTCTGGAGTTCGTGTTCACTTTTGTGAACCACGCAGCCAAAACTCACGAGTCCAGAAGTCCAGATGCCCACCCAGGGACACCAGATGTCCCACCCCGAGGGTCTCTCTAGGCGTGAGACCTCCTCAGAGAGGACATGCAGGTGATCAGGAGTCTGGGTTCTCTCGGAGTGTCCCACAAGAAAGCTTCTTGAGATGACCTTGTGTTGTTGCAAAGCTGTTTATTTATCTTATCTTCTGAAATGTTTCAATCAGCCCGATACAGGTCTGCTCTGCAAGGCGACCTTATACACATCTAGATGTGTATAAGAGACAGATACAGGTCTGCTCTGCAAGGCGACCATCACAGAACTGCCCAGAGGCGGGCTGTGCCAAATCTTTTATACCTAAAACTACATATACAATGTTTACAAACTTTTTCCAATGCCATGCAATCTCTTTACAATGTCCACTTCTTTCCCCATCCAATCTGTGGTTCCCAGGATGCATCCCCAACATGGATGACACGAAGAAGAAGGAAGAAGGAGCCCACCACACCCAGGTTCCTCCATCTTGACCACATGGCCCTTAATATAAACAATCCAAAAACCTACTTATTCTACATTCTAATATTCTATTTTACACTCTGCAAGCTCTCATGTTTTGTGATTCTTCCCTCAGTGTTGGCAAATTCTCCCAAGGAGCTAAATCCAGCCCCTGCAGCTCTTGGCCACCATTTGGGGGTCTCAGAGGGGTCTCCCATGGGGGGATTTTGCATCCCCAAAGGAGTCAGGGAGACACCCTGGACCCCCACACAGGTGCTGTTTGCAAATAGATAATAACTGAAAAGTGGAGAAAAAGATAAAAAAAGAAGTAAGTAAGTAGCTCATATTCCAGTCCAAATGTAGAAAGGATGGGAATGGGACACGTTTTGGTTGTTCCTAGCAGACCATGACCATAAACGAATGCTGTTCCTCCTCTGATGTTGTAATATATATTATAAAGTAATTCGTGTAAAGGTGTAAATTAATGCAGAATAAGCAATGTCTGTATGAGTAAAGTAATAAAAAATTAAAAACCAAAAGCTGCAAAGGGAGAAACAGGGATTGCTTAATTGCAACACTGTAACTTCCAACAAAAACTGAAGAGCTCGGGTTAGCAAGACAACAGACGTAGCTGCGGTGGGGATGACTCTGTTCAGGGATTACCAAAAGATAAGAGCCCAATAAGCACCCACAGCTAAGGTAATCAGAGCCATCAAGAAAAATACATCTGAATGCCCATTTCCAGTAAACCAAAATCTGCAATTTACATCTCAATCCCATCTTCCTGTAAACCTGAACTTGCAGTCATCAAAATTCATCATCACCCAGGATATGGTCTTGTCCAGATCAATGTGGTGAAAGAAAGCTACATTAATATGCTGAACTACAAGAGAAGACAAAGACCTCCGCTCTGGGCAAGGAAAAACTGTATAAAAACTGGACTAACCAAAGCTGCTGGATGAAAATTTGGGTATTTGGAGCGATAGAGCTCGAATAATTGTGTGTTCACCAGATGCTGACCCCGGGCTCGGCCTTATCCCTTTTTGATTGTGGCTGTCGAGGACCGTGTTTCAATCTCAAAATAAATATCGCTTATTTTAATCATATTTAATTCGGCTTGATCTCGTTTTTATCTATAAAAATGTGCTGCAGCAACACTCATCTTTTTCCCATGCGCGACACCTTGCTGAGTGCAGCTCATTCAGCAGGTGAGCAAGGGGATGCAGGTGGCAACCAGGCCTCCTGATCCAGAAACGGCCACAAAAGGACAGGGAATGAGGGCACTGAGAATAATCCCAAAATCCAAGAGGACCCAGGAAGAACAAACAGAGTCGATGAGTAAATCTATTTGGAGATAGGGCCAGGAACTTGTACATGAGAAAGCAATGGGAGAAATCGTCAGTTTCAGAAAATGTTACTAATTGACACGGACTGCTGCTAAGGCAAGATCCTGCTCAATTCCTGAACTTCGAAGATAAAAAACAACAGAGCCGTGAAAATCGGATATTATTAAAAAAGGAGGGGTGTATATTAAGAGGGACATGCAGCAGGCAGATCAGGAAGTCTGAACCTTCCAAGTGCCTCAGCCAGCGGGGAGAGGGATATGCTGCGGGGAAAATAAGGATAAAAAGGAGGCTGCATTTTAGAGACCGCATGGCAAATGCCGCCATGGCCTCTCCCTTTGTTCATCAATAAAGTCACTTTTACAGGACTCCTCTGTCTCCTTTGCGCACACAAAACTCTGAATTTTCCCGCACAGCCACAAAGTAACACCAGCCCAGGCCCCCTCCACGCGGCCCAGGCCGGGCAGGGGCAGGCGGGCTCTGACTCAGAGCTCAGGAAGCTGCCGGGCCCCGTTTTCAACCATGGAAAGGAAAGGAAAGGAAAATCCCGTTGCTAACATCCCTGCCCCTCGGCATGGCACGGCTCGGCAGAACCCTGCCCTGCCCCAGCCCGGAGTGGCTCCGAAGGGCCGGGCCAGCCCCACTTCCCCTGCGGCCTGGGGGAAAAACAACTGAGCCCCGTTCTGGCAAGGCCCCCACACCCTTGTCTGCTGGGCAGGGTGGAGGAAGAACCCCCGGCCTGCGGCTGGAATTGAGTGCAGCGGGTGCTGGAGAACAGCCATGAAACCAGAAACTCATCACCACTTCTCTGACTAAACCCTACAGTCCTCACCCAGCCCCCAGCGTGGCCTTGAAAGACTCTTTATTGTAAATAACTCCGACTGCCCCACCTGGAAAATATCATGAAACCCTCTGCTGCTCAGGCAAGGTGTTAACTCTTACAATGCCCTTAATAAAACTTTTCAGGTACATTATTCTCTCTCTGAATTAAAAAAAAAAACAAAACCAAAAACAAATAAAAACCACAAACCAAGAAAAAACAAGAAACAAAATAGTAATACACACAGATACAATATAAAAACACTGAAATAAAACTAAAACTCAAATCCTAAATAAAGAACTAAAATTTCTCTTTTTTTAAACTATGGAGAAAAAACTCTTGTTTCCATATAGCATATAAAAATATTCTGAAATGAATATGACTGTTCTAACTAAATATAAACAAAAGCTTTAATATGAAACAAATGTTAAAATTGGTGTAATCCTCTAAGTTTAAATAATAAAAAAGCCACGGTTGTTGCCCCTGAAAAAAGAAAAGGAAAAAACCTCTCTGTTCTCAAAAATAAAATTGTTTAAATTGACATAATTCTTAAAGTGTCCTTCATAAGTTAATACAGTCCTCAGCAAAGGTTATGCAGAAAACTGTTACTTTGAAAACAGGGTTTTTAGATAGTAATCAGATTTCCATTTTCCCGGGCAGCTAATCACTGTAACATCAATACCAAAAGAAAACTTTTTTATAAAGAAGTCTACATAGACTGAAAAAAGTCTTCTCTTTCAAGTAGNTTAGTAAAAAACTGTTTTAAAGATGGTAAACTAACTGACTTGTTTTTTGTACATTTTTCGTATTAATAAAAGTAGTCTAAAGTTTTATTCTACAATTTTTTTCTTATAGTTTCTAGTAATAAAATTTCTCTTTATACCATTTAAAGTTAAACCTGTTGTTTGTCTTCCTCCTATATCTCACAACAAAAAAATTCAATCTCAGAGATTCCAGGATTTTGTTTTCGTGTTGCCCAAGGGTGTCTTGCACAGCCAAATGCTGATGAACTGGGGCAAAGACCAAGATTTTGGAGACAGTGAGGTGGAAACTCCTGCAAAAAAGGTTCTTCCCTCCCTCCTAAGCACGAGGATCCTCAGCTCGCAGAGACACGTGTTGCAGTGTGCTTCTTGTTAATGGTATGTTCTGTTATTGCCCAAGTTAATGGTTTAGTCCAAAATTATACCCTCCCACCCACCGTGTCAATCTGTCCTGAATTACCTGTCAATCCTGATTTGTGCCAACCCTCTACTTGGAATTCCCCTTTGGAAATCCCCTAAAACTTGATGGCTCATTAGTCCATATGACCCAGTTTTCCCTCCTACCTCCCTCATTGGACAATGCCTTTGTGAACTCCTACCCTTTATCCCTCCTCAGAATTCCTCCAATTTGCTAAGAATTTGTACCTTCCCCTTGAACCTCCCCCATATTTAAGTTGTTGCACCTTTGCCATTTTTGTCTTTTGCCCCACAGATTCCCCAGAGTAAGAAATCCTTTTTATCCTATGCAAAAGACCTTCCCCTCCTCCTTGCCTGCTTCGAATGCAGTCTGACAGTCAAAAGGCCATGGAGCCACTGCTCAAGCCAGAAAATTGTCTACCCAGTGAGCCTCCCAGCTGTGATTCATCTGTAAAAAGGATCACCACCTCTAACACCAAGAAGAAAAGGAGGGTAATTGTAGTAGGTGACTCTCTTCTGAGGGGAACAGAGGGCCCCATATGTCGACCGGACCCATCCCACAGGGAAGTCTGTTGCCTCCCTGGGGCCTGGGTACGAAATATCACTGAGAGACTTCCTGGGCTGATTCAGCCCTCTGATTACTACCCACTGCTGATACTCCAGGCTGGCAGTGACGAGAGGAGTATCAAAGCAATTAAAAGGGAGTTTAGGGCACTGGGTCAAGTAGTTGATAGGACAGGTGCACAGGTGGTGTTCTGCTCAGTCCCTTTGGTAGCAGAGAAAAACTATGAAAG